>JALIZH010021209.1:35000-45764 GCA_030522465.1 Rhipicephalus appendiculatus | reverse complement strand
AATGCATCGAATATATTTTTATTACGGTGCCTTAAAAAAAAAAAAAAAAAAAAAAAAACTTTCGGTTTCGATACCGAGGGGGTGGCTTCTCAGTGATGTGCCATAGAAGTGTTACGCCACGGAAAGACAGCAACTGGCGGCGTAACGTACTAATGGCAAATCTGTAATCTGAGCGTGGTACATGTAAACAACCATGAGTCAATTGTCGTCCGTGACCCTGACCGAGTTTTTTTGCGATTTAGGCTGCATGCAGAGCTCAGAGGTCGCAAACTCGGGAACTGTCTTGACTCGTCGGGATAATGTCCATTGCAGTGGAGCTCGCTTGCAGATGCTCGGCGACGAAAGCTTTAAAATCAAAATAAAATATTTTATACGTGTTGCCTGACTACGGGGTGTAGAGAGTGTTGACACCGCTTACCAATGAAACAAGAAACTGTGACTTTTGCGATGTCTTCAGATCGTGTCAGTACTTGTTTAAATGGAACGCCCACGTCACATCTTTCAGTTCATTGCAGGTGGTGTGGGTGTAACCCTTTTTTAATAACACAGTACTTATGTTGAAGCCGAAGCATAAAAGGGCTCAAGAGCTCGCAGAAGCGCTTTCAATAAGAGATTGGGTGGTAATTGCATATCTCAACCTTCCGCTTGTTTGCTAGATTGCGACAAATGAACGCTTAGCAATGTGGCGGAAGAGCGCAGACTACGCAGACTCTTGTAATATTTTATTATTTATTTTCTGTTTTTATTACTTTTGATGTTTGCATACCTGTTTCTTATTCTGTTCATCACCTGCCCGATCTTAAGTAACCGCAGTTTATTTTAAATATATAAAAAATTCTCCCAGGACCTAGTATTGACATGTGCGGTGCCAATGTAACAATAGAAATGATGATAAGGCATGATTTCGTGCCCTTTTAAAAATATCACTTGCGCGAGAACAGCTTGCTGGTTGGACGGAGCTACACAAGGTATTTTGTCACTAGCGGCATGATTGTTTTATTTTATTTTATTTATTACATACTGCAGACCCTTAGGTCCAAGCAGGTGGGCAGTTTCAATAGGACATGATTGATACAGAGTGAACAAGAGTTGTTTGGGGTTGGTGTAGGATACAGTCACAGCCCAAAAAAAAAACGATATGGAAAAGTATTTTGCAATTACTGTGAATACAACAACAAATACAAAAACAACAAACAGCATCATTTTCATTCTTCAGGGCAAAAAAAAAGCCATAATACATATGCATAAAGTTAAGTACAATACACACAATAAAAACAATAAATAAAAAGCACTGCAACAAAAGATCTGAAAACTGAAATAGTGCAACAATGCTATTTTAATGTTGATCTGTTATGTAAATTATAGCACAACTAATGAAGTTTTTACTCACCTATAGCTGCTGTAGCATTCCACACCTGTGGTTTGTAAAGCAGGATTTCGCATCTGCGAAGCTCCATGTTAGATGATCTGACAATTCCCCGTATGTACGACAACCGTTCGCTGTCATCTTCAATCTCCTGGCTTTTAGGCACAAAGCCTTCGAAAAGCTGCACGTAAGAAAGAAACTGCCATTGATGGCACGAACTTCCACTTTCTGTCAATGTTGTAATTATGAGTCCGCTACCGCACTCGCGTTTTTAAATTCGCACTGAAATATAAGATTGCCAACTCTCTCTGAACTGCTCAAGAGCTATAATCAGCGTACTTCTGGTATTTGTTTTCTTGATTGTGTGCACGCTTTTGAAAAATAACTATACAAAGTGCAGAATCAGTTCTGGGGAAGCCATTAAAAGTGGTTGAGAGCTGAAGAAAAAAGTAAGTTAGACGACCCCTCCTTTAAAGCACAGCACAGCGTTGGAATATCACCAATTATTTTTCTTGCCATACCAGGCGTTCTTTCTACAAAATGCCTATCAATTCGGTTGAAGATATCCGTAAAAAACAGGTTTTGTGTGCTCGAGCCGACGTTTCGAAAAAGTCTACTTGTCTTCTTTAACGCTAGTGCTGATTTCCTCAGCGCAAGCATGTATAGGCTTCGTGCCCTCTTCTCCAATTCGAACGAAGGAGGTGGATAAGGCAAAGTCACTTAAAGGTCTTGAAACTGCTTTGAAAAAAGACGCCATGCAGTCGTAATCTTGTTGCAAAGCGAAATGTGGTGCAGTGCTGGTTATCTATTGTTATTAACTTTTCAGATGTACTGTTATACAGGCGTCAGGTCGGGCTGTATTCACCTTTATAGAGTCTAATAAAGATGAGATTTTTTCCCTATAATTCCAGCGTTGCTCGACCCCTGTAGGAATACTTTAACGATAGTTAGGTATGATATTTCCATCGTGGCACCGTAAAGTGCACTTCATTTCGATAATACTTACCTCTGTGTTCTAACGTGACGGCTGACGATAAGTCACACCATAACTTACTTTTAAACGCCAGTGCAGTCGACGTTCTTGATAAGCCTACGACGTGTACTTTACTACTACACGAAAAAAAACATGTCGATCCACCTCGTAACGCTTGGCTGGAAGCCAAATAATGCAGCGAAGAGAATTACCCCCCCCGATTGCTTCACATGAAACCGATTCCCACAAGGCGTGAAATCTGTCGAATTTTTTTTTGCCGGGTGATCACCGGCCCTGCTTTATAGAATCCAACATGGGGCAAAAAAGAAAAGCCGATTTCTCACTCTCCAGTTGTGAGCCTATGAACTGCGGGGCAAATGCACCGGATATTTGTACTCTACTCACAATGCATTGAGGTGCAATAATTTGCGAGCACACTTGAATCAGACTACGTCACCCATAATCGAAGGAAAAACATAATCAACATCAACGATACTACATCAAAAGATGGGTGACAACATTTCGGAAATGTCTCAAAGTGGTTCGCATATTTAAGGTGGCAATGTATTGCTGTGTTAGTGCTTGATTATATTGATATTTGTTATTGTGAACATATGGTAACCTCTTCTTACTTTTAAGTTTTAACTGTCGCTGTCTAACATATCAATTACATTGGCCGTCTTACTCATGACATTTCTGTAGACGCTCTTGATTTCATCGTGCCTTAGTGAAATATGAAAGATTTCATGACATGCCGGCGTTGAAAATGTTGCCTGTTTTGTTGCCCGCCTCGCTTAAGAAGGACTGCAGTGCATGGTAAATGGTCACGAGCTAGCTACCTATGTCGACAATATTATACAGTTTGATGGCGTGGTTGCAAGTGCCATACGGTAATGTTACAATATGCACCTTTGCTTATAATCTTTATGATTCTGTTTTTGTTTAACGAAGGCAGATAACGCCCTTTCAAAACAAGAAAAATATCACAAATTGGGTTTACATGCATGCCAGTTCAACGGAGCATTAAATATATTTAATATTTAGTGTTATACAGTGTGACGAATGTGGTCCTGTTAAGCCACAGCTACATTAAAAGGGTGTTAAATATGCGTGGTTGGCGGTTAACGTATATTATCGACACAACACTAAGCATGGGGCGAACCAAGCCATAATGAGTGAAAACAATAAGAAACGTAAAATATACGCATGCTGTTAAATAAAAACTTATTGAGACAAAACATACTTTGAGCAATTTATTAGTGTCGTCCTTACGTGCCATTAGCATCTTGAATACTGTTTTTTTTAATGATTACTTCCTTACTGAAACGCCAGGTAAAAAGTAGAAAAAAATATTATTGACGGTTCACACGTTAGACGTAGACACAACGCTTCAGCAAACATTAATTACTTGATCAGTACATGAAACATGCAAATATCTTATGACCTTCAGGCAGTGCATGTTTTTCAAAACTGCAGTCTCCGTTTACTATTAGTCTGAAAACTCACTAAATGCTTCCCCATTAGCCCGTTTGCTTGTTTCCGCTGAAAAGCCACCGTGCAACAGAAACTAAGAAAAATATGCTCAGCTATGTAAAAAAAAAAAGGTTTCTATTTTAGTATCATTAGCAGCAGACTTTCCAAATAATTTTCAAAACATATCTGCGAACGACAACTGGTGTATGTTTTGAGAAAAGCTCAAGGAAGTCGAAACTATCTGTATACTCAAAATAACCATAATCTCAAGGCTGAACGATCCATGGTTTAACCACGATATGAAAAAATGCATAAACAAAGAAAGTGCGGTCAGAATGTTTCCCCGGACAAATACTCAAGAAGATAGAGAAAACTAGAAGAGCATATCCCGTCTTATGGAATCTGCTATTGCTAATGCCAAAAACTAATTTTCCAACTGTACCCTTCCACATGTGCTGAAAAATGATCCGAAAAAATTTGTGCAAGTGGTTAACTCAGAACCTGATCGCGCACCTTCCTTACTTTGTAAAAATGGCATTACTTTGAGCGCTATGAATAGCGCTAACAAACTTAGCAAATGTTTTTCCAATGTTTTTACTGATGGACAAGCGCTTCATGATACTCACATAATTCAGAAACCACTTACTCAGTCCCCTTTCTAACCCATCCTAATATCGGAAAATGTCACATATCGCGCAATTGGCAGGCTCCCCCCAAAAAACCTGCTCCGGTCCTAACTGTATGAGTGCCAAACTTCTAGAATTTACGTGATATTACTCTTCTTTTTTGTTATCTTGATTATTTAAACAGTCGCTGTATACAGGTTGCATACCGGAAGATTAAAAATCTGCGTTAGCAATTCGTGTTTTCAAGTCAGGTGACGCCGCGGGTCCTACTAATTACAGCGCAATTTCTCTAACATAAAAGTATTGCAAATTACATGAGCATATTTTGTATACACATAACAACTTACCTCAACCAAAACAACTTGCTCCTCAAAAACCAACATGTATTCTGTCCAAATCTCCCATTTGAAACTCATCTGTATGAACTCGTCACAGATATGCACACTTCTACACAAAATAAACTTTACATAGACATCATCTTCATCGACTTTTCCAAAGCATTTGACCGGGTGCCTCACAACTGCCTAAAACTTAAAATTAGCAACCTACGCCTTGACTACAGCTCGACACGATCGATTGAGGAATTCCTTCCAAACAGGCTTCAGGGGATCAGTTTACAAAATTGTTTTTCTAAGCGTGCTGATGTCATCTCGGGAGGTCCCCAAGGTTTCGTCCTTGGCCCATTACTTTTTGTAATATACATAAATAATATTGCACACAATCTGACGTCACAAATACGCCTTTTAGCAGATTATTGCGTCGTTTATAATGCCATAACCGGCCACGATGACGTCATTTCACTGTAGCCCGACTTAAATAGGCTAACAGAATGGTGTAATATATGAGAAATTTAAATCAAAATTTCAAAGAATAAACACGCACAATCAGTAGAACTGTTCGCCCGAACACTAACATATAGAAAATACGTGGTGCTAACATCTGCTCATTGTCGTGAATTAAATACCTCGGTATCTTTTTTTTACATCGAACTTACGCTAGAAGGCGCACATTGAACTCATCACTTCTAAAGCACGCAAAAAATTAAGCAACGCTTGCAAAAAGACACAGCTTGCAAATACCGATACAAGACTACGTGCATACAATACCCTTAACAGGCCTTTGCAAAAAAGCCTCTATCATTTGGCCTTATACATAGCTACTTTTCTAACCTACTCCAATCAGTTTAAAATAAAGCAGCACGGTTCATCTTGTCTTCATATTCTCGTTACGAAGGTGTATCCACCTTGAAGAAATCCCTAAATCTTGTTAATCTTGATCTGCGCAAAAAAACTTGCGTGGTTTTTGTTTCTTCATATTATTTACCATGGTAACACCCCATTTGCTCGAGGTAACCTTCTGCCCCCCTCCAAATGTATCAATTTGGTGAGATAATGTTCATAAATTAAAATCTATATTTGCCCAGACCAACTGTTATCAAATTTCGCAATAAATATCATCGATTGCGGAATGAAACTGTACCTTCATCTATCGTGTCGTTTACAGAAACATCGCCATTGCAAGCTGTTCTAATAACGTTTTTGGAAATACACGCTCTATCACCGAAATGTATCTGCAGATTTCGTCAAAACACATCTTCCACGCTATAATTATAATATGCATCATCATCATTACAGTTGTGCTTGCTTTGCTTTATGTATCTTTTTCGAACCTTTCTGTTACCTGCTCTGGATTGTCTTTCACCACTTACAACTTTTAATATGTAGCTGTGTTCAGTACTTGACGAGGATGATTTTATTAGATTATTGCATAACTCTAAAGATATATTATAATAGATGTGATATGCATTCCTGACGCCTGGAGAACTGCGCGCGTGGTTCCCACTTTTAAATCCGGTGATCCATCCTTAGTTTCTATCTACAGGCCCATTTCACTAACGAGCATATGCTGTAAATTACTAGAGCACATCATTTCATCCACCTTAATGACATTTCTAACAAAACAAAACTTCTTTTCTAGCAATCAGCACAGTTTCCTTCGTGATCGTTCGTGCGAAACCCAACTGTCTGAATTGGTAACTGATTTACACGAAGCTATTCATGGTGGTTTTAAAATTGATGCTCTGTTCATTGCATTTGCAAAAGCATTTGACAAGGTTCCACACATGCGCTTAATAATGAAATTAACAAATCTGAACATAAACAGCAAAATCATAAAATGAATAACTAATTTTCTGTCCAACCGCAGCCAATCAGTTTATATGAATGGTCACACATCTTCACTTTCACTTGTAAAGTATGGTGTTTCCCATGGATCGGCCCTGGGACTAATTTAGTTTCTCTTTACATCAACGACATTGGACATGGTTTATCATCTACAATCAGGATATTTGCAGACGACTTCATCATCTACCGACGAATTGACAGCACCCAAGCTAACGAGTCATTGCAGTCGGCTCTCGATGAACTCGCATTTTGGTGTCGCCAGAGCAAATGCAAATTTACACTTCCAGAACCAAGGCCATGACATTCACAAGAGCACATAAAACAGAACTAAGCCATCGTGAACTTCAAGGTGTCTCAATTGAAAAAGTATCCACGTTTAAATAACTTGGAGTTCATTTAATCATCTGACCTATCTTGGAATGAGCACATTAATATCATGACTGATAAGGTGTGAAAATCTATTGTCTTCGTTAAAAGAAACCTGTACATGGTGAACTCTGCCAATAAATTGTTAGTATAGATTACACTTGTCCGTTGAAAGATAGAATATGCATCCGTCATCTGGAACCCACATCAATCATATCTGATCGATCAACTAGAATCCATACACAAGAAACCGGCAAAATTTATGACCAAGAAACATTCACGCAACTATAGCATTACAGATATTAAACAGTCACTTTCAATGCCCCCCCCCCCCCCCTTCAAAAACGCAGACTGTTAGCAGTGTTATCGCATTTTCATACATTTTATCATAGTAAATCCTGGTTCCGTGAAGCTCACATTAACAAACCTCATAATATTTCCCAACGTTTCGATCACCCATTCAAAGTACAGCCTTTTTTTTTGCACGCACAAATATGTATCAACACTTACCATTACTTCTAGCTATACATGACGGGAACACACTACCTAGGGACATCGCTTCAATCATTGATGACGCCACTTTTGTTGAAGAGTTGAAGTTTTCTTGGACATAAGACTTGTCTATTTATGTGTGTGTGTGTGTGTGTATGTCCATGTATGTATGTATTTTTTACTCTTTTTTTCCATTGTAATTTATATATTTTTTTTCATGTCAATTTTCATTATATTTTTATTTGTCACTGTAGCTGTATTCCCGTTGAATGATTTATATATTTCTTTTTTTTCATGTAAATTTTCATTTTATATTTATTTATCACTGTATCAGTGTTCCGACTTGTTGAATATTCCATGCGTATGTTATCCAATGTTTTTCTTTCCTTTTTTGCACCCTTGTTCATGGAACTGTATTTTACTTTGTTTACAATTTTCATTATATATTAACAATGTTCTTATTTGCAAGTTTGTGGTATAAGTAACTGAAACCCTGTATGTAATGCCAAAATGGGCTTTTAAGGTATACGAAAAAAATTATTTTTGGCTTCCGTGTTGATTTCTAGCTGTATATGTTCACCCCCTTTTCGTACTCAGGCTTCCTTTCCACCCTTCTCCCCGTATGTAATGCCCTTTTTGGGCCTTCATGGCACTCGCATAAATAAATAAATAAATAAATAAATAAATAAATAAATAAATAAATAAATAAATAAACTAAATAAGTAATATGGTTAACATGGACAACCGATGAATATTATTCATTGGAAATTCACATATAAGCAAGTAAACGCTCAATTTGTGTAACACTATGATAATCGATATGATAGAATTATACTGGGTGTTCGAAGTTAAGCGTTGCGGTGTTCCTCAAATTCAGCACTGGAAGAAAGTCGGTGCTTAGAGATATCCCGGTGCAAAGTTTAATTGCGTTTTGCATAACTGCAAATCAAGGTGGTGAGGATCGGCGCAATGTTCCTCCCTGATGCGACGAGCAGTTCTTCGTTCCTATCACCAGCCAGCAGTAAAAGGCTAACCGTTCTCATTTGCCCATGCCTTCGACCCGTTGGCAGATTAAGCGCCCGACTTAAGTGCCACGGCCCATCGGGAAGGAGATTTTGCGCCAATGATCACTGTCTTGCACGCGTAATGATGTAAAGAGCAATTAAACTTTTAGCAAGATGCCATGGAGCACAGACATACTAGAAGAATTCTTCGCAGTGGAACTGTGTAGAAACGTGAATGTCTCAAACTTTTCAATACAAATATGCCAGCTTGCTGCAGCTATGCCCACCTGTTTCAGTTCAATATTTCATCTCAATTTCGTGGCTCACAGCGAGAAATACTGTCTCACTTTTGTGTCCCCCTAGATACGTAACTTATCTGCAAACGTGGTTTTCACGTACCTCCCAGAGCTGAATTTTAATGAAACACCTTGTATACTGTCAGTACAAAGCGCAGTGGATTAAGAGGTTCGGTACGTAGTAGTAAGCTCACTTCTTTATACTTGCGCCAACGATTGAGACGTGCCAGGTTCATCCAAGGCATCCTCGAACGGGACCAGGCTGGGAAGACGAGAACACACTCTCCACCTGATGACAGGAGCCTGGACACGGTTCCTCATTGCTTGTCCTTGGTCTCGAACCCAGTTGAGACAGAAGAAGGAGTAGATACGATCGAAGCGGCCGTACTTTGCGATAAATTTATCCACATCGCCACTAATGTCCATACGGTCGTACTCGATACGTGGATGGACGAACATTTTGCGAGCGTACGACAGCATCTCCTCCGAGGAGTCGACAGCGATGATTCTTGCGCATGGTGGGCATCGCGGTAGAAGCCACCGGTACGTGAAATCTCCCGTACCGCAGCCGATGTCCAAGAACTTCAAGTTTGTGTCATGCCTCTGTTCTAGGTCCTTATCTACCATGTCCAATGCCTTGAGGCTCAAACGACACTGATCCTCATTGTTCCTTGCGTAGAACTCGGGATCGCATCTGGTATCTTTGGAGCTGTCTTTGCTTAGATTTGAGAGGATCATTTCTTGAAGTCCACTCCTGTAACATAGTTTGTGTTGAGTCATTCATACCTTTGTTAGTACAAACATTTCGGACAGACACACTTTTCCGTGCCGGAGAAATATTTAAGCCCCCATCCCACTAGAGAGGCGCTGTACTCTTGCATATTTTGCTGACGATGCAAAAGGAATAGATTGCAAATAAAGCACGAACTGTTCTTTGTAAAACACGCATCTGTACAGGATCGCCCAACTGCATCCACGGTAGCTTAATGCCACATGAAGACGGGTAACCTAAGGATTAAACAAAAGGAAATATTGATTTACTTTTCTAGGGGCAGCGCTATGAAGAGAAAGGAAGAAGAGGTTCTACTGAAGCGAAACAACCATACTTGATATTTTGAGTCATGTATTCTTTTAACGAACGGAATGACGCGCGTAGAAATCAATAGTGAGTTAGCAACATGCATATTTTTAAAAAATAATCCGCTTTCCTTTCTACTTGAGCACTAAGTAATGCTTGGGTTGTAAGTACAACAGTTGGATTAGTAATATTAATGTGAGTAGTAACGAAATGTTGAAACAGCGTTATATTTGCGTGATTGATGAAGTACTAAAACACGAAGGCGTAGAACACACAGGACGAGTAGTGCCTCGCAAGTAAATATTTATTTCGAAAAAAACAAACAGGAAAGCAAAGCCGAGCGTGACAGATATGCGCATATGTAAGAAAGTCGAACATGGCTCAAAAGAACACGTGCACATAAGTAATGAAATTGAACCTGTCACTTAACATTACACGTGCCGAGCAGATACGCAAACACCTTGTCTGTTAAGGATATCGACGCATAGCTAACGTATGCGTCTCCATTTTTTGGACGTGAAATGCTTCGGTCACTTCGCGAGTTAACTCACAACTGTCCAGACAGCATTTCCGCATCTAACACAGGAGAGCATCCACACGTGTCGCAAAGCGAAGCAAGGTTGTGATGCGTTAGGTTTCTTTAAAGATTGTTTATGCTACATTAAGCTAACGTTAACACATCTGCCACTTTGTCTCACGTATGATTTAGTACAAGTAAGGGAAATCGAATATACCACTCCACGTTCACAAGGTGCATAACTGGACACAAATTTAATTTCACAGCCGTCAGTTTTCTTTCCCAAAACTTAATTTTTTTAACGCTAAACTGGTCGTCGTCTTTTAGAGGTGCATCAATCATACAAGTATTCCAACTAGGCCCACTTTCTATTCTATAGCGTTATGATTG
>JALIZH010021209.1:0-32500 GCA_030522465.1 Rhipicephalus appendiculatus | reverse complement strand
TGGCAACAAAAATTTCAAGTTGGTCCCATGGCTGCTCTCTGGCTACTTTGTACCAGAAATTGTGGCGCATTTTTTACACAACTCTAGCATTGCCATGAAGCGAAATGAAGACACTGCAGCTATATTCGCGGCAGATTGCTGCCAAAAGCCTAATTTAGGCCACAGCAACCAGCAGTTAGCCGGCCTCAGCTGTAAAACAGTGAATAATAGACAATGCTGGTTTCTACGCTGACTGTTGCGATATTAACGCGATAGCGTTAAACAGCTCGTTTCGCAGAAATTCCGGCGTCGGCGTCGGTGTCGGCGTCGGTGTCGGCGACGGTGTCGGCGTCGGCGTCGTTGGTTGTGAGCGAAAAATCATCATCTTGTCCGTGACCGAAAAATCGAGAAAGATGCAAATAAAATAAATAATAAAAATTATCGGGTCCGAGTGAGGATCGAACCCGGGTCGTCTGTGTGGCAAGCAGGTGTTCTACCACACAGCCATGCCTCTGCTTGGATATACTGTGAAAATAACTTCCTCTGCTTGGAAATGCAGTGAAAATAACTTCCACGCTTCGCAAATGCAAGCGTCCTTTATATAGGCGTCGCAATATAACGTGTAATATCCCAGGAATATTGCGTGGTACAAGCGTAAATTGCCATCGGGCGTCAGAATATGTGACTATCATAACGATTCCATAGTTTAAAGCCAGCCACCCATAACAAACGGCACACACCTTACTGCGCGTATTCCCTTAACACCACGCAGTGGGTGCATAGCAAGTTCGAAAACATTTCCCACATTTGCCGCGCATAATTTCTCCTGGTTTAAACCATTCTACCCATTACATAGTATGCACTAAGTGATTGAAGTACGCAGTAGGGACGGGATATCGCTATCGCGTTCAACTCTTAAAGGCGAAGCTTAAGGGTCCCCCAGTTTTTCAAGTTCAACCAGAAATAATTAATATTTGTGATCATTCGCGTTACAGGAACTCAGCGGCAGTGGTCGAAGCAGACATTTCTTCTCTAAGATCTACGAACGTCTCTTCACTTTGACGACGCAAACAGAAAGGCAGAAAAGGATGTTTTTTTTGGCAGCTGCTACGCTAATCAGTTGGCAAGTTTCTTAAGCGACCGTCTGCCTCGCGAAGAATGACAAAATTTCATTCAAAGAAGCTGTTTAAGAACATTTATTAATCTACAGGCGATAATATTGTCTGATGTGAACAAGAAAATGTCGCGCCTGAATATAATATACATACTACACAAGCAAAATTATTGAAGCTGCTACGGCCTCACAGAAATGCATGCCACGTGTAAGCAATATAATCAGTTCGAAAAAAAAAATCTTCCTTTGGGGCAGTGCAGACATCGGGTACGCAGGTGGCGTGCGGTTACGCTTCACTGGGATTATACTGATTGGTTTTTTTATATTTCTGTAGTTTGTCATCATTTCACATCTATGTACGCATTATTATACAATTTATACTCTCAGCTAAATGTCAAGGTCACATTCGCATGATCGTTGGCTTATAGCCTCGTAAAATGGAACCAGTTTTATACTTTGAAACATCGAACGAACAGCTGGTGGGATGCATGGTGTTACTAAATAGAAGTCTCCAGTACAACAGCAAACTGTTCAGATCACATGCATTAAAATATAGAAATAACAATTAGATTGGAGGTTACTGCACGGCAATGCTCCCTTACGAGGGCAGTGTATTTGAACGCAAGGAGAGAAGATATAATGTTCTTTTTCAATGAGTGGAGAACATAAAGCTTTCAGGACGACACGCTGCAGAGTATCTAAGCCAGAAACACACATTTATTTTCGATGTAACGTGCTTTAGAATACCTCGACAAGTAAAAAAAATCGTGTAATGTTTAATGTAAAGTGTTCGCTGTCACCTTCGTTAACTCCGAAAAATCAATTTTCTGACGTAGTCAAAATTAGGAAAGCTAATAATATCACCAAAATGTTGCAGTAGTTCACACGCATTTTAGGAACATGTGATGTTCGACGCAGTCAGGTAGCAGCTGGCTATGAAGGAATATCGGGCATCGAGTTTAGTATTAAAACGAGAGTCTACGGTGGGAAATAACGTCGGCAATAGCGTTCCCACGCTGGCGTCAATTTCATAGGGATGCACGTGCCGACGTCCTGACCAAAATGAGCCTTCGTTGGCTCATTCTGGGGGGGGGTCAAGCAACACTAAGCAATAACCGGAAGAATAATAGCCGTACTTTTGTAATATTTATTACATTGTTACAAGACCGTGCACGAAACACAATTTGATTGCAGCCAACATTACGCAGCACTAGCCAGCAGTTAACAATCATTACCCTGCGACTAATTGTTGGCACTGATATCAAGTGCTAGGAAACTGTTAACCGAAACTAGCATGCAGTCTACCAGTTGCTGACAGCTAGTAAGTGCTAGCCAGAATTAGCGATACCAACGCAAACTTCACAGCACTAGCATTAGGTATCACAGGCAGAATTACTGGGTATTATTCAGCATTTAGACACAATTTATTTATTTATTTATTTTCAAATACTGCAGCCCTATGCAGGGCTATTGCAGGAGTGGAGTACATTTTCATACACAAATACACTGTTCACAAGGTTGACATCACAGCGAAAAACAAAAGCAAACGAATTATCATAACAGTGCGTCTACAAAATCAGACGACAATTCACGAATACTACCCGGTAAATCATTCCACCTTTCAATAACTCTAGGAAAATAACTATTCTCAAAAATGTTCGTGTGCGCAAAAAAAAAAGCTTCAAGTTGAGGCTATGGTAATGTCTAGTTGAAAGAGTATTAGCATAGGAGATGTAATCGTCTGAAGAAAGCCCACAAGATGAGTGAACAAATGAGTGTAATAGCTTCAAGGAATCGGTATCCCGTCTGGTGCATAAAAGAGGGAGTTGCAAGGAATTCATTGCTGATGAAGGTGAAAAATTACGATCATAGCGATGGCAAATGAAACGAAGTGCCCTCCTTTGTACAGATTCAATTTTGGTGACGTCGCATGTTTTATGCGGGTTCCAGACACATGAAGCATACTCTAGTATAGGACGTATAAGCGTTTTATACAACAGTACCTTAGTGCACTTCGGGGATTTAGATGACGTAAGACGCAGGTAACCTAATTTTTTCAGTGCTTTGGATGTAATGTGGTCAGTATGCTGCGACCACTGCAAGTTCTGTGATAAGATAACCCCAAGGTATTTGTACTCTTGTGCCCGGGGGGATTATTGTGTTGTCGGAAGTGTACACATGCTGCAACGGAAAGTGGCTGTTTGTGAATGATACGACTACAGTTTTTTGAAAGTTAATGCGCATCTGCCAATGTCTACACCATGTGCAAAAACTGGTGAAGGAATCCTGAAGTAAGGTATGGTCACTAGGAGAGGAAATTATTTGATATAGGACGCAGTCGTCGGCATAAAGACGGACCTTTGACTTCATGTTGCTAGGAAGGTCATTTATAAATACTAAAAATAATAAAGGTCCTAGAACGGATCCCTGTGGAACACCAGAAGTCACATTGACGGTTGAAGACGAAGTGGAGTTAAATGACACGTATTGAGATCGAGATTTAAGAAAGCTAGCTATCCAGTTGGTTAATTGAGGACTTGTTTAAAATAGCGTCAATTTTACTTAGCAGCTTATTGTGTATAACGGTATCAAAAGCCTTGGAAATGTCGATGAATAACGCATCAATCTGATTGCCAATGTCAAGGTTGCTGGAAATGTCATGCACTAATTCGACCAGTTGTGTTAGTGTGCTGAAACCACGACGAAAACCATGTTGAATGTTCGAGAGAAGGTTATTCAACTCAAGGTATTCTATTATATGCTTGTGAATGATATGCTCAAGCAGTTTACCGGTGTTTGAGGTAAGTGATATCGGTCTGTAGTTGAACAGGAGTTGCTTGTTACCAGACTTATGCAAAGGCAAGACTTTGGCTAGCTTCCAGGACTGGGGGGACAGTGCTTGAAAACATGGATTTTTGAAAAATGATCGACAAATAACGTGCACACCAGAGAGAGCACCGTACCAGAAAGCTGTTTGAAATGTTGTCGGGACCCGTGCACTTTTTTTGTGTCTAACTTGAGTATCAAGTTCAGGATGCCGTTCTCGTATATTAACACATCGTCAATAGCAAGCTCAGGATCAGGGCTTCTGAATACTGGGAGAAAACTGTTATCATGCGTGAATACTGACTGAAAGTAGACATTGAAAGCATTAGCTATTTCAAGTGGGTCTGAAATAGCCTTACCATCTAGTATAAACGAAATGGTACCAGTTTTATTTGGCGATATAGAAGTCCAAAATTTGCGCGGGTTAGTTTGAAGCAATCCTGGAAGTTCGACTTGAAAATAAAAATCTTTAGCTCTTTGCATTTCGGTACGTAGTTGCAGCAAGGTACTATTAAAGCGAATGATACTGTCAGGATCTTGCTGGTTTTTTTGGCGGCGCAAACGACGAACGCGACGTGATGTATGCAGTATAGTGCGATTCATCCAAGGGACCTTAGGATTTCTTTTTTTAGTCTTGAGGGGAACAAAGTTATTCATGCATAATTTAACGATGCCCTCAAATTTAACGATGCCCTCATAATTTAACGATGCCCTCAAACCAAGTTTATCAACGTTTTCGCGAAGACCAAGTGCTTGAAAGGAATCAAAATTAAATGCAAGGGTGTTCGTTATTGACGTGTCATCAGCATGAGAAAAATCAAGGAAACGAGTAATATGAGGCTGCACTTTCGTCAATGAAGAGGGAATTGAAACGAAGACAGCTTTGTGGTCAGAAATGCCATCGATTACATCGCACTGAAAGCCAGTTTGAACTAGATGAGAACTTAAGAAGACCAGATCAAGGACAGATGTGTTTCGGGTAGGTGTTTGCATGATCTGAGTAAGACCAAGGGATAATGAAAGAGATAAAAGTTTCCCTACATATGGCTAGATCATGACCAGTGCAGCACAGAGCTCGCCAGTCAATGCCCGGAGCATTAAAATCCGCCATGAACACAATCTCCGAGGTGCCGAAGTCATGTTCGGTGCATGAACAAGCTAAGCTTTTCTAAAATTTCTATTGGAGAACCAGGAGCTCGATAGCACACACCAACAATCATAGATAGCCCTTGTAAACATAGTTTACACCAAGTAACTTCAACATTTGGCGTGGCAGGGAGCACAGAAAATTTAATGTCCGAATCGAAGAAGAAGAGCGACACCACCACCTTTACCACAAGATCGGTCATTCCGTATTGCTACATAGCCCGGTGGTGTAAATTCGGAATCGAATACGTCGCTGTGTAACCAGGTCTCTGTTATAGCTAATTCATGGGGTGAATATGACGATACAAGAGCGAGTAAAGGTGCAAACTTGTTCACAATGCTTCTTGCATTCAAACACAAAAAACTTATACGGCTACTACATGATGGCAGTCAACGAGAACTTGTTCCAGTCATTGAAGCAACAGTTTTTTTGTAGCAACATGGTTGGTTACGTGCTTTAGTGAGTCTGTATCAGTGTCCCACGTGTAGCGTACATCATCAATGTAAGCATGATCATAGCGTAGTTTAACCCTGGATCCCCTTATCACGAAAACTTGCCGTTGCGTCCCACAGTTTCTTACGTAAGGTGCGTACATTCGGTGATAAGTCTTCAGTAATATAAAAACCAGAATCTTTCAGTTTCGTGACGTTTTTCATGACCCGCATTTTTTCCCTGAAGTCAAAAATTTTCATAATGACAGGACGCGGTCTCCCATCCCGTGGTCTGCCCACACGATGACAGCGCTCAATATCTGGGCATGTTATTTTAAGATGCTCCGTTAGTACTTGCGAAACAGTATTCATTAAAGAGTCAGTATTTTCATCGTGTGTTTCTGGTAAACCATGCAAAAAGGATGTTGTTCCGGCGCGAACGGTTTTCTAGCTCGTCGGACTTAGAAGTCAGTTTGCAGACTGATTGCCTAAGCGAGACAATTTCAGAGTTAAGCTTGTCGTACGCTGCACTGCCGTCCAACAGCAGCCGTAGAAGATTCCAGTGAAGATACGCGCGCTTCAAGGGCATCAAAGCGTGAATTAAAAGATTCCTTTATATCTGCAATGTCGCTAGCAATTTTCTTTTGACCTGGCCAACAATTGTGCGAGAAGATTAGCCATTTCTGGAGTGGGACTGTCCGAGCAGAGGTTGTCACTGGTATTATTGGCATTAGCCCCTTGTGCCTTTGATGTATTCGTTGAAGGCACCCCTCTAGCAGGGGCTCCGGAACCGGGGGGGGGGGGGGCGTGGGGGCCGTCGCCCGCACAGGTTCAAAACCAGTGGGGGCATGCCCCCACGCTCAAGGATGTTCGAACACCCCTCCCCCCCTACCTCGCCTTCTCCTACCCTGCATGGTACCACCAGTGAGACTAAAGACTTTGACCAGTTAAAGGGTGCTCCCTTCCCTTCAACAAACCAAACGCAATTTTCTGGAGGCCATTTGACTTCTGGCACATTATTTGTCGGTGCTTTGTGTGCGTAAAGAGCAGTGCCTGTTTTCCTCTGGTTCAACATATCCTCCATCCTGAAGTGGGTCTCAAGGAAGCGAAGGCTAGCGCTCAATTCTGCAGCCCTTGCAGAAGCGCGTCTCAGTGTCACAACTTTAGGATGCCTCTCGTCCTCTCTCTCTTTCTTTGTTCATATCCAAGCCCAGGAAAAGCAATCAGATAAAGAAAGGTCCGTCTAAGCATAATCCCATATAAGCACGATTTTAATCATGAACCTACTCACGAGCGCAGCCAGAATATTTTTTTTGGGGGGGGGGGTGGGGGGGGGGGGGGGAGGGGGGTCTGACCTCCCTTTATCTATGTTCATGCGAGTGTTTGTATGGGCACGCATATACACATACAAAGTGTATTAATTTCAGGGCGGGGTGGGGGGAAATGAACCCCCCAAACCTCCTACTAGCTTCGTCACTGAACTTATCGCTTGAAATGGTCGTTTTCTTCCAGTTCGGCCCAGACCACCTCAGTTCTTCCACACGTAATGACCGTAGTAAAAATCGAAAATGGAAGAAGAAGAAGAAGAAACATTTATTCATATCAAGGTTTTGTATGGTTATGGTGGGTGGTGCCCCTCTTCCAGGGCCCCACTGGCTACAGCGGCTCGCCGGGCCTGGTCAAGGGTCGCCAGTTGGCTTCCCATTTCCAGTTCCGCGAGTCGCAAGCTCGGCCCACCGTCTTGTTGCTGAAGGGTTGCGATCGAGAAGGTCTTTACCAACTCATCAGGCATGTCAGCCACCAAGCATACGGCGAGCTTTCGTGGGCAGACGCCGGGACGAATTGACGATTGGAAAAAGAAAAAGAGTTCAATATAGGATTTCTTGCAAGTTTCCTTGCTTATTGTTTTTCAACCAGGAAGTCGTTGAGAAACTACTTTCTTTTTCTATCAAAATCCGTTACCTCTCCTCATTTGTTCTCTGTGTATCGGTACTTTCCCAATGACATGTTACCCGATCAGCGTGCGTAGGATGGGGATTGACTATATGACATTCCCGAAGTAATTTTTCAAATTTTCAGAAAACTTGGAGGTGTGGACGTCTTCACTGCAAGGAGAAAGTGTCACTTGTGAACTCACTGTTGCTCACCAAATTAACGTTCGCGTTCCTACTAGGCAGACAAAGTCGCCCTCTCGGGAATGCTTGCTGCAGACACCTGCGCCGGACTTAGGTTCATTCCCCTTTCTAAGCTTTATGAGCCACGCACCGGGATGTTCGTTATCCTTGGGGTAAAACTAAATATTAAATTAGACCCTGCTCCTTTGCATGCGTGGTGCACTAATTGTGCACACAGCACCGGAGCAGCATGTCACCGCAAACATTGGTCACGCTTTCCAAGCTCTTGTTTCAAGATGCCAGTAGAGATGAAGTACTTGGGAAATTAGGATTGAAGTGGGAAGCTCAAAGAAAAAAAACGTGCTCGGGCCGCCAGCTTCCCGTCGTCTGGGGCAAGGTTCCGTGAAGCAAGGTGGCATCACGATCCAACTTAGCACGCCACAACGACTGACAGGGGTGGGGCTCGTGCGCAATACCACTAAAGAGATACAGGAAGTAGAACTGTAATGGCGAATGACCTTATCATGATCACATTCATGTCATTCTTACTGTGAGCTGAGCTTTAGCAAGCAAGAAAATAGCTGTAAACTGAGGGATATATATATGTACTAACGCCCCTTCAACTTTCTTGTAGTGATCACAAACGCATTCCGGCCGTGATTCAAGAGCTATTCATCGTGGTACCCTCATCACTAGTTTTTATTTTTGCTTCTGCCGGTGAGCGCGGTTGTAATGGCGGCTGCCAGGTGTAGTTTTACCCAGCGATGTTGACATCGTTTATACGAGTGAGCTTCGTAGTGATTGAGCGCAGGATTTCACACGTGTTCAGCCCCCTGTTCCCGCAGAGAACTATGGGGCTTCGATGGTTTTGATCACATGGTATATTTCTCTTCACTGGCACCTGCCCTTCGCATGCTCTGCGTGGCCTTGCTCTCACTGCTATGCCTCGCCTCTCTTCACTGCACAGAGCCTCTGCCTACAGTCCTCCCAAAGGAAATCACCATTAATGAAAACACAAGATGAAACACGCTTCTACATAAACAGTATTCGGCAAGTGCACGCCTCGCATGCTGTCGACGGAAACGAGGCTGTGCTTTCCGTCGGTTGCTGCCAGACATCGCACGCAGAAAGAGCTGCCGCGAGAGCACGGGGGGTCATTTCAGATTCTCTGAAATGCACTCCTGTTTCCATGACGAGATCTTAGTTGCGAGGTTCAAAGTCTGCAGCCACATCCACCGCGGCAATCACGAAAGCTGCGACCATGCAGCGGCCATTTGCTCACGTGGTGACGTAACGTGGCGCCTTGTAATTCGCTGAGAGAAATGCGATTCGTGACGACATCGCTTCAAACCCGAATCTGGGGGAGAGAAATTGAGTAAGAGATATTTGGTGTTTGCTTACAAATATCGCCACTGATAAGTCATCTTTTCAGTTCCAACCAGAACTGCACGCGTTCTGCAATGTCCCTGTTCGTCCAGTTCAACTTCATATTTCTTATTAGTGTCCCTTTAAGGTCCCTAGCTGGGTGCGCGTATCGGAGGCCCAAGCGGGAAAGTTACGCGAGAAAACATCGATACGCTCTATGTTTTGCCCACTACCTCGAGAGACAATGCCGACAAAGAACATTGACTTCAGTGTCGGCTTCAATGACGCGGTAAGCTACAACGATACTTCATTTTTTACAGCTCAGGATTTCGCGTTTGATGTTTCACGTAAACGTGTTATGCTGACTTCGTGAGATGGCGTCGTATGACCGCGCGTGACTGGTGAGGCACAAAACACAAGAAAAAAAAAAGACCGAGGGTGCTGTAAGTGAACTAGATAGGAAGTATCTATTCTCCCGGCAGCCGAGAAAAACTTCAGAAAATAATTTCACCTGACAGTCACGTCATATTCGTAACCGGACACCTCGTCCTCATTCGTGATAATTTCCTTAAGGTATAGTGCTAGTACACACACACACTATATATATATATATATATATATATATATATATATATATATATATATATATATATATATATATATATATATATATATATATATATATATATATATATATATACACCGACACGATGCGACATCAGCCCCGAGACGTCGTCGCCCCCACACATCAGATATACTTCCGGAGCCCCTGCCCTGTAGGCCCAGGGTTAAGCTCAACGTCCCCACTCAAGAGAAGGTGATCGTAGCAATGCAACACACGAAAGCAGAGATCAACAAGACTGTTCGGGCAGAACAGCAGCAACGAAAAGCGGTCATCCGATCGATAGCTATAGGCATGTTGGATGTACGATACCTGCACGACGAACAAGCAGCGATTAGGCAACATTCCGGCGTCGCCGCTGTTCTGCCCACTGAATTAGCGTTTATTATAAGATACTAGCCTAGCATTCAACAGTAACGAGTGGTAGACAACCATTGTAAACATTTTAGAGCTCTAAACAGCAAAGTGGCAGCCGTCATTATGTATTGCTCGCCAACAAGAAAGCATCATTAACGCGATAGCGTCAAGGAGCTCGTTTGGCAGACGCCGGTGTCCGTGTCGGCGTTGGTGTCCACGTCGTTGGTTTTGAGCAAAAAATTATCATCTTGTGCGTGACAGAAAAAATCAAGAAAGATGCAAACAAAATAAATAAAAATCTTGGGTTCGAATGTGAATCGAGCCCAGGCCGTCTGCGAGGCAAGCGGGTGTTCTACCACTGAGCCACACTATCACCTTTTTTCTTTAATGCATGGAATCATTAGCTGTCATTGTTGTGAACTGCGCGCAACATAGTTCGTCGCATTAAAATTATTTTACCATACAAAACACCCACATTGTTCCAAACAGTAGGAGGTATTTCAAAAATCAGGCCAACACACACAAACGTGCAGAACGGTAAGCCACTATTGCTTCGAACTGCTTCGGAAAAAAGAAACACTATATAAGTTTCATTTAGTGAAAGTAGCCTCCTCAACACATGCGATATTGAGTGTAGAAACGTAATATCGCCCCGGGCGTCAAACCATGTGAATAGGGTAACGGTGAAACGGTGGGTGTTTTAAAGGCCCACCCATTACAAAGCGCTCAGAAATGCTTAATAATCATCAGCAGCAAAAGCGTGAACAAAGTGAGAAGCTGGGTACGTTCGCGTAAAGCTTTGCGGACGCGTAGTGGGCTATTGGCTGATTTGCTGGACGAAGAATTATGGCGTAGTGGGCACTTGAAAGATGTATTTGCAGTAAGCATTCTAGGCTAGTTTAAAACGGCCAATGTTACGCGCACAGTCGTTAACCATACAGCGCGGCTGAGGCATATATATATATATATATATATATATATAGGTGATTCTGTTGAGAAATAGGAAAGGGGGGTTCGGTGTGCACGATAACTGTCTCTCGAAGAGGAAACCTCAACCGGTACACACACGGGGAAAGGGGGATGAAAAGGAGAGAGAACGGAAAGACAGAAAAGGAGGGCTTGCGGGGAGGTAGGACGAGGAGTGCGCTAGACTACATGTCGTGTTGGTTTTAAAGCCGCTCGCCGAGGCTGGCAGCGTCGATGATAGAGAGAAGGCCGGAAAGGGCATTACGGCGACGATCGCTGCAGCCGATGGGGAAGAGGATGTCTTCGAGGGCCTCGCAGGGCACGCCGAGAAGAAAGTAACGGGTGGCGAGCTGCTTCCTTGCACAGTAAGAAGTGGGGCACTTGCGTAGCAGGTGTGCAAGTGTTTCAACTGCGCCGAAGTCGATGCAGGTTGACGAAGGAGCTCCCCGCAGCCGCTGTTTTCGTTCCCCCGTTCATGCCGAGCCTGTCCTCAGGGAAAAGAGGTGGGCGCGCTCTCGCCGGGAGAAACCAGTCATGGGGAGTAGAAGAGGGGGGGCGTCCATCGGCGACCCGCTCGTCTGGGTGGTCACGCAGCAATTCTCGGCGAAAATTACAGCGTGTGGAATCAAAAAGAGTTGGCATATGGTGTCAATGGGGTCGCGGGAGAATGCGCCTGTTTATCCAGATCGTCGACAGTATCACTTCCCGCGATGCCAACATAGGAGGGAAGCCATTGCAGTACAACATCGCAGCCGTGCTCCAGAACCGACCGCAGGCTGTGCGCAACACGCTGGGAAAGTGGCGGGCCGCCTTCCCCCCTTTATGATCTGTCGCAGAGCTGACCTAGAGTCGCAGTAAATTGCAGCGCTCTTGATGGTAGGTGACTCACTAAGGAAGTCGGCAGCCAGCTGCAATCCCACGAGTTCTGCGGTAGTCGAGGAGGCACGGAAACTGAGGCGGCACTGCAGGCCTTTGCCGAGCTCAGGGGCAATGCAGGCGGCCGTAGCTGAATGGTCTGGTAGCACAAAGCCATCAGAGAAGACTTGTGTTCTGCCAGCTAGGTCCTTGTGCACCCTCGCCGCAGGCTTCTGAGCGATGGCACTTTCAGGTGTGTTGCGCTTTGAACGTATGCCCGGCAGTTCGAAGTAAACACGTTGGAGCGCTCGCCGGTGTGGAGGGGGCCAGCGCGCACACGGGGGCAGGTTCGTCGACAACGAAACTGTCGTAAAGGTAGATGACTCGACAGACCTGGGTGTATGGGACAGCACGAAGTCGGGCGAGTAGAGGACCGGCGTCGGTTCACGACGGAAGCGCTCCATATGACACAGGGCGCGCAGATCCGCTGTAAGCGACGCAGGCCACGCGCGAGTTTCCGCGAGAGTCTCGGCCACACGAGTATGACGAGGAATGCCGTGGCAAATTCGGATCACTCGACGATGATCCCGATCGATCGCTCGCCATTGTGGGGCCTGAAGGGTGCGGAGCGGGAGAGCGTAGTGCACTACGGAGAGGGCGATTGATTCGCATATGGTGCACGCGAAGGCGGGAGGACGTCCGTTGCCGCGAGCGAGGAGTCGACGGACACAAGACTCAACGCGGCAAGCATCCTGCCGAATGCGCCGCAGTGCGGGGAACCACGGTAGACGATTGTCAATGGTTAGCCCGAGGTATCGGACTCTCTTTTGCCAAGAGATTGGCGAACCATCAAGCTGAAGGCACGGGAGGTGGCGGCGGGCTGCAGCACGAGGGTGAACAACGAGGGCCTCTGTTTCCGTTGCCAAAATTGCGAGGCCAATGTCACTCATAAACTTCGCCACGCACTGCAGAGCCACCTGCATCCGCCCGCGGACCTCAGAGCACCACCGGGTAGGGCCGCTCATGTAAAGGGCGTTGTCATCCGCGTAAACAACAGCGCTCACAGGGAGAATCGCCGTTTCAGGGAGACACTTCACAAGTGGTGCAAGCTCAAAGTTGAAAAGAAATGGGCTGAGAACACTGCCCTGCGGCACACGAGTGTGGACGGGACGCGGTGAGCTGGTCGCCCCTCCAACGCGCACGGCAAACGTGGGGTCTGCATGGAAGGCCCGAACATAATCGAGAAGCCTGCCCTCGACGCCAAGGGAGCGCACTGCACCGACGATGGAAGCATGGAGCAGCGAGTCAAACGCCGACTGGACATCGAGTAGCAAGAGGATGGCCATCTCCTTGTCGTGGAGAGCCTGCTCAAGTGTGCTGACGACGGCTGCAAGGCAATTGGCTGTCGCACGATGAGGTCGAAAACTGCACTGCTCGGGGGCGAAGACATTGCGAGCAACCGTAATCCAGTGCAATCGATGAAGGGCCATTTCCTCCATTGTTTTCCTGCCACTGAGGTGAGAAAAATGGGCCGATACGATTTGATCGCACGCGGCGACTTGCCTCGCTTGAGGACTGGGATGACAGGTGCCGTGCGCCACTGGTCAGGAAGGGATCCACTTGCGAACACCCGGTTGTAGTCCTCCAGCAGGATGGGGCGCTTGGAAGCGTCGAGATTACGCAAGTGCTGATGGGTTATTCCATCCGAGCCAGGTGCGCTGCGTTTTCGCTTTCGCAGGAGAGCACGCTCGAGGTCTGAGAAAGTGAAATCCTCTGCGCAGATCGAGCGGATGTCTGCGGCGAGAATCGGCTCAGGGGGAGGGAGGGGTGGTGCAGTGCAGGTCAGAGACGTACAACTGCACCCGGGGCAGCGGGAGCAGCAGGCAAGAAGGAGGAGGCGATTAGTTCGGCAAGGTCCATTTCAGAAATCCCGCGCCCCCACAGCGATGGCCAGCACAGGGTAGCGTGGAACCTTGGGGTTATGCATCGCACGCATTATGCTCTAGCCGCGGCCATGGCGACGTGGGTCATTAGTGATGAGCAGACGCCCGTCCAGCTGCGGTCACGAAGCTGCTCAGCGTGACGTTGGCACACCGCGTCGAGTCTGTTGTATATTGTCCAGGGATTTGTGGCGGTGGAGCCCAGCGCCTGTCTTTGAGCGCCGCGGTGGACTGCGCGAAGGTTTAGAAGCTTCACGTCCCGGGCAGGGTGTGTCCCCGCAGGCACGACACAGCGGGTCGTAGCTCGCTCTGCGCACTCCGCGATACTCGGGAAGAAATCAGAGGAAACCGAGAAGCCGAAGCGAAGCTTAGCAGTTGAGAAGGCGATGCGCGCAGGGGCCGATTAGGCTATCGCGTTCTCTACGCTTGAAGGTGAAGCTCAAGCGTCCTGCAAAATTTTATTTTAGATGGACTAGTCATGACTACTTGAGAGTTAGGCAACAATATTTTGAGCCAGCCAAGTTAGCTAGCAGCAAGACGCCATTAGCCTAACGTGGCTCACACTTGCCAGCCTTTAACCATTGCTAGCCAGAATCAGCAAGCAGATGGGAGCATTATCTTACAAGCTCTCAGAAAATTTGAGTCACTTCTTTTTCAGTCAGTATCCCCATTTAAGTGGGCCCAGAAATGAACTTTGATGAACGTTACATGGACTTGGTGACCGTCCATTTTCTGAAAAAGTTACGGTAGTTTCGCGCTGTTGGCTGACACGTGTTGGCGCTGTGCAAATAAATAAGGAACATGCCATTGTATTTAATTGCGTCATGGAATGCCATTTATGTTTCGTCATTCGAATGGACGCACCCTAATAACGAAATGAACGTGATTACATGTACTCATTTACGTCAATTACGTCATGCCACACTTACAGCTAATTCCCGCTAATTCGCACGTGATACCATTCTGTGGTGGTAGTGGCGTGAAACTTTATTGCCCGAAAGGGGTCCTGAAGGAGACTCGGCTAGGGGCCAGGTGTAGAGGGCAACTCCCACGTCGGAACAGAAAGCCCGAAGCTCTGCGCCGCCGCCTCGCGGGCCTCCTGGACAGCCCTGAAGTTGGTCTGCTAGGGAAGCACTTTTTAGAACTTTGGCCCACTGTTCCTTGTTCTTGGCGTAAGTGTCACTCCGAAGCACAACCACATAACGTAATGGGTCAAATGTACACGTGCACGACACTGTGCACACATGTTGTCCGTCGTCGTCCGGGTCGATATGCTTCCATGCGCCAGGGGTTGGGGTATGTGTTAGTCTGTAGCAAGCGTAACGTGACCGACTGGCTGCGCGGTTCAATTTCTTATCCGGGAGGGGGGAACTCTCGCCGGACCTCAGATAAAAGTGCTTAGTCATCTCCGCTATAAGTGAATCATGAATTGATCCCTGATACTCAATATGCAGTGTAGCGGGGGAAATTGGAGTGACGCGGTCAGGGCGATGGGTCCTCAACACCGCACTCGTGTGCAGTTCAATTGAGATTCCGCGATGCCCCCTAGGCTACCCATGTGTGCCGGGAACCATACTGATGGAGTGATCGGTGATTGTATGTCCGCCTAATATTCGCAGCGTCGTCTTGTCTATTCCTCGCCCTTTCAGAAAGCTCAGAGTGGCCTGCTCTAGAGTCGCTATATACTGTTGTAAAGCGCGGAGTCTGTGAGAGCTAGTGCTATCACTGCTTCTTCAGCTACCTCCGGCCTCTTCGTGGCAGAAAGTGAGTTGCGCGTTCGTCCGTATCCATCGATTACTAGTTACCCAGTAGGCATGCTTTCCCGGTATGTGTGCGCTGCATCCACGAACGCTGTCTGGTCAGGGAAACCTTAGCAAGGCGTCTGCCGTGAGGGCTTTGGCGATATGGGACGAGTCTTCTTCCGTGATTGTGGATCAGGTGTACGTTTTCTTGGGAAGGGGAGCACTGTAATTTATTCTTGCATGGTTCACCAGTGACTGCTCAACGTTGTCCCTTTCCTGCGATGGTGTTCAGACCGGAGCTTGAGAAGTATCTCTGCCCGCTTTTGTGCTTGATAGGCGTGCGATCTGTGTCGTGTGCTGAGCCTCGCTTATTTCGGCAAGGGGATTGTGCACTCCTAGGCTGTAAGAGGAGAGCAGTAGAAGGCATTATCGGGGAGCCCCAACGCTGTCTTGAAAGCCCCGTCGTATGTGCACTTCGAGCCTGTGCCGTTCTACTTTTTTTTTCCCAGGTTGAGCATCGCAGCCACGTAGGGGATATGACAGAGTACAAACGCGTGGACTATTCTGATGGCGTTGTCCTCGCCCAGTCCCTCTGTGCCGGTTCATGATGCGCCAGAAACAATCCGAGCGCGTTTCAATCTTGCGCGTGATGCTACCAACACTTGATGGATGAACCTGCCGTTGCTTTGGATGATAAGTCTAAGGGACTCGCTGTTGTCGACCATTACGTATGCGGTTGCCGTCCGAGTCGTGTAAGTCTATGCATGGAGGGAAGGGTGTGGTCTGCGCCAGTCTTTTGATGGGCGTCCTCGTCTGGGAGGGTGGTAGATAAGCAGCTCTGATTTTCTGGAAGAGCAGCGACGTCCCCTCGAGGTGAGATGGGCTTCGTTGACTGAGATGGCTTCTTGCATGCGGGCTTCCTGCACTCCGCATCGCTGCCACCCGTTGCTCCAAATGGTGACATCGTCTGCGTAGATGGTATGCTCGACATCTGCGATTTCACCCTGCGCGCGAGAGAGCTTTGCCATAGCCAGATTGAATAAGAATGGCGAAACTACCGAACTCCTTGCAGTGTTTCCTTATCGCCCAGGTCAAAGCTCGGCGAGACGTGCTCGCCTATCCGTAGAGTGGCCGTTCGATCCTCCAGAAAAGCGTTGACGTATTGATAGAAGCGTGTGCCAAGATTGTGATCAGATATGGCGGTCAGAATGGCTTGATGTCGGATGTTGTCAAAGGCTTTCTCCACGTCGAGTCCCAGCAGCGCCTTGGTGTCCCGTGTGGAGCGATCCAGCAGACTTTTCTTTATCCTTAGCATCACGTCTTGCGTTCATAGACCCGGCCTATATCCCGATCGCAGTGTAGGGGAAGTGTTCTTTTAGATGTGAATCATATTATGGCGAAGCTTAATCCGGTCGTGGTGGTGTGCCGCGTGGCCTCCTTACTGCGCATGCGCAAACCCTTTCAAAAATAATAAAAACCTCCTCTCCCCCTCTCTCTCTCTCCTCTAGGCATCCCTCCCCGCGGCAACCACACCCTCACTGCGCATGCGCCTCCCCTCCTCTCTCACCTCCTACGCTCTCCCCCTCTCTCCTCTAGGCATCCCTGCCCGTGGCGTCCACACTCCCCGCTGCGCATGTGCGTCCCCCTCTCTCTCTCCTCTCCTACGCTCCCCCCCCCTCCCTCCTCTAGGAATGCCTGCCCGCGGCGTCCACACTCCCACTGTGCATGCGCGTCCCCCCTCTCTCTCCTCTCCTACGCTCCCCGCTCTCTCGCCTCGCGACGCCGACGCAGGCAGCGTCTGCTAGCGAGTTTCTTGGTTGAAAAAACCGACTGCTCGCTGCACAACCGTTCACTGGCCACCCCGTATATATGGCACTGGATCTTGACCTGCGAGGTGGTGCCGGTGGGAGATTTCTCCTGTGCGCTTGAACAATAAAAAAATTCGCAGCATGCGCGTTAACTAAAAGCGGACAGCGGGTCTCTGCGTCCAGTCGGGAGTCTTCTGTCTCTCATTGCCCATTAGCAGCGAGCGGCATGTTCCAGTAGGAAACACCGCTCCATCACTGCGTGCTTGCTTTACGCCTCCCCAGTTTTCTCTCCTGCGCAACGCTGCAGTGAGCGCCAGCGTCAACGCCGCCGCCAGTGTAAGCGTTAGCGCCCGCTGCTTCACATCTACACATGGTTCCCTTTAGCGGCAGATGCTGTCATTTTACTTCTACGTGTTCCGACAGTCGGTACAGAATGACATGTTCAGCTAGCTTTCCTATGTAGGACGTTACTGAGATCGGCCTCAGGTTTGATAGCCCCCAGCGGCTTGCCAGGTTTTGGGATGAGGACCGTGTTTGCATACTTCCATTCTCCAGGTAGACGGCCTGGTTTCCAGGCTTCGTTAATTTGTTGAGTTAAGAAGGTGACGGAATTGTCGTCTAAATTTCGGAGAGCCTGATTTGTGACGCCGTCGGGGCCGGCT
Organism: Rhipicephalus appendiculatus; assembly: GCA_030522465.1. Taxonomy (NCBI): domain Eukaryota; kingdom Metazoa; phylum Arthropoda; class Arachnida; order Ixodida; family Ixodidae; genus Rhipicephalus; species Rhipicephalus appendiculatus. The sequence continues at coordinate 14,572 of JALIZH010021209.1, read as the reverse complement.
GCAGAGTTACTGTTGAGTTCGTGAATTGCGAAGCGTACTTCACTTTCTGTGTAGTCCGCATCGAGCTCTGAATTTGGGGCACCGTCACATATCTTCCTTTGTGAGATACTGGGTTGTCCCGATTTAAGCGGTAGGTAGCGTTTGGCAAGGCCTTTAACAAGTTCTTCGGCAGTACTGCATTGCGTTGCGAAGTGTACTAACTTGCTGAGCCTGATCCGTTGCATAGATTTGGACTTGGTGCCATTTTCGTCGAGGAGGTGTTTGATGAGCCTCCATCCACTCTTTGCGTATTTGTTCGTTGGGGGACACACTTCGTCCCACTGCTGTCTGGAAAGAATCAGGCAGTATTCTTCAATGGTCTAGTTGAGTTCGGCGAGCTTCTTTCGCAGTCTTCTGTTGAAACGTTTACCCTTCCATCTGGCTAATATGGAGTGCTTGGCTTCGAGAAGGTTCGCTAGCCGACTGTCCATTCTCTCCACTGTAACATCCGTGGTAATCGTTCGTTCCGAGGCTACGATGTCGGCTTTGAGCTGTTCGGTCCAGCTTGCTAGAGTGTGCGTTGTGTTTTCTCCTGATGAGTTTGGTGACTGCGTCCGTATTTTACGAAATTTGTCCCAATCAATTAGTTTGTACTCCCCTTTCCTTCTTTCCTGGGAGCTCTGCATTAATTCGGAGAACGTAGTGATCGCTGCCAAGGTCTATGCCCGAGTTGTACCCGCCACATCTTCCTATGCCCCGGACGAAAGTGAGGTCCGGTGTGGTGTCTCGGCATGTGGAAGTACCACACCTCGTTGGAGTTTCCGGGTCTGTGATGAGAGTGAGATCGAGATCGGAGGCTGTCGTGTGAAGACGCTCTCCCTTGCTGGAGGGATACGCGTAGCCCCATGCCTGGTGTGGGGCGTTAAAATCGCCACCTACAATTAGGGGGACTATCTTTAGCGATGTTCGTGATCTTGCCCAGTATTCCTCTGAACCCTTGCCTCGTGTCCTTAGGGCTGCTGTACAAAGTAGTGAGAAAGATGCTTTGCTTGTTCCCTACGTGATCGTTCGGTATGATCGCGACCGTGAGGTGTTCTAGATAGGAGGCTGTGTGTCGGATTTCATGGCGAATGTACAGGCTCTTCTTTTCAATCAGAATAGCGACGCCTCTGCCTTGCTCGTTTCTGTGGGCTTCGGCCTTATAACCCGTAAGGGCCAGTTCGGTTGTGATTGTTTCTTGTAACAAAGAGATGTGTGCTTTCTCGGTTTCCGATTTTACCAACTGCAGGAGGACTGCCTTTTTTGAGGCGATCCCCCCTGCAGTTGCATTGCCAGATGCGTAGATTTCGTGTCCTATGTGTCACTGCCATGTTGGCCATCATAGCCCCCTTCGCTTGCACTGAAAGCATCGTGTAGAGGGCCGTGCGCACCGAGGTGCTGTGACGTCATCGTCTCGATGGCCTGTACTACTGTGTTCTTTAGATACATTTACATTTTCTGTACTCGCGTGTTAAACATGTCCATTTGCTCATTCATTCGCATCATGCTCTCGTTCATTAACCTCATATTCTCGCTCATGGCGTCCATGGCGTCCTTAACGTCGGAGCGCACGGCCATTCGAGGTTGCGTTACAGCTCGCTTCTTAGGAGCCGGAGAGTCTTCGCGGTGTTCTCCCTGTCTCGCAATCTCAACTGGTAGGGGAGTTTCGATATCGGTTGGTGGTTCGGGAGTGCGCGTTGTCGTACCGCTGTTTACTTTACGTGCTTCGGATAACTCAAGGATTAGCTTAGTATAAGCGGCTTTAAGCTCTCTTAACTCCTGCTCTAACATAGCTATCCTTTCTTTATCTGTGTTACAGGACTCACTTTTTTCCTTCGGCGTGGTCATCGTAGCAGCCCTGACTTTGTCCGCCCAAGTACCGTCGACTCGGTTGTTCTTTCCAGCGAAACGCACCTGTGACCCTGAGCGACTCCTGCTAGTGGTCGATGTCCTCGCAGGTGTGCGGCTCTGAGAGCGGGAGCGGTTGCGTGTCGACGTCTTTGACGCAGATAGGCCTCGTTCCGTCTGTTGCTTGTCTTCTTCCAGCTGTGCCAGATCTTGTTGCGCCAATCGCGCTCGCTCTCGGCGCGCGCGCACTACGTATTGAATGAGATAGCGTTTCGAACACATTTTGTCAGCCGTCACGTGCATGCCTCTGCATAGCTTGCATTGCGGATCGCACACGTGGGATGAGGTTGGGTTAGAAATTCCGCAGCCTCTGCATTCGGTGGAGCCCGGGTCGGGGCAAACGTGCGCACGATGACCGAGTTTGCCGCATACGTAGCATATGTCCACTTGTCTGCGATATAAGTATCAGGGTACCAGAGTGGGTCCGCATGTCACGAAGTTCGGGACGCGAAGTCCATCAAACACAACGATCACTGATCCTGAGTTCTTGATTCTCTTCGCCGCCAGTGCTGAGGGGTTGCGGTCGTTCACGATGTTTCTTTCAATCGTCCGATGATCGTCAGCAGTGTCGATGTGTCTAATTACCCCTTTGCAGGTGTCGCTTGGAGCAGCTTCGTAAGGGCTTACTTCGTACTCTTTTCCGGCTATTCGGATAGCCCTTACGTCCGTGTACTTATCTGCATTTTCTCTAAACGGCGTGCTTGCCACCATGATATTCTGCATAATGTTGGGACAAATATTGTCCTCCATGGTCTGATCTGGACAAAGATTTGCTGCTGTCACGAGGGCTTTGCTCACTAAGATAGGTGCGACCTTTTGTATGTTCAAGCCACCTTTTGGGCGAAACACTATCTTGATGTTGTCTTCTGGTATGTGTAGCATGCGTGAGGCTCTGATCACCCGATTCGTAATGTTAGGAGGCGTCCGAGTGAAGCTCACCTGCCCGCCACTTGGATGGTTTTCTTGCTGTGAAAGTTGCGCAGTTGTTTCGGCGCGTTCCTTCTTGGTTTTCCGGCTGGTTACCACTTTCCAACCCATCTTGCCCGCTGCGGAACCCGCGTCTTCATATGCTGCGTCCTCTTGTGCCTTAGATGTGGCTGAAGTACCCTGGCGTTGTGTGTAGATCCTCCCCAGAGCTGTCCGTTCCTTCGGTAGTAGACGCCATTCTCGTTTCCCGCCTGGCGCGAAGGGCGGGTAGACGCCTCGCCGAGCTATACTCCATCTCACAACTACCTTGCAGCACTGCCAAAGCTACGAGGCGTACACAGGCTGTATCCTTGCGCACCACATAATATAGTTCCGGGCGTAATTGTTTCATTGTCAACAAGGTACAAGGGCTTTCAATGTGCTTCTTGCATGATGCGTTATAACGATAGATGTTACGTTAGGCCCTTCATGAATGCACTTCGCATTTTCTAAAATATTATAGGCGGGTAACCGTAATAGCCACCCTAACCGCGATAACGCACAGCAACATGGCAGCCCCCGTACACCCCAGGCCGCCCGCTTCCATCCTAATTCGTGCTTTTTACTGGCTCTCTGCCCAGAGAGCAAGAAATAAGCGTTAAAATCAGTCGCCGCTTAGTCTCATCTAACACTGAGGGCGAAGCATCAGGTATACTTTTTTCACTATTATTGAAATCGCTCGTTTGTTTTGATGCTGCTAGGACTACCAAGGCAGTGCCGAGCGGTAAAAGTGGTTTCATGGCAACTGAACAGATGGCACCACGACATTAGCGCCGGTGATACGTTGACGATGCGAAACGCCTTGAATGTGTATATTGTTTTCTGTGCCAATAATTTGCTGTTCCACTCAAGAACGATACGTGAGGGCCGCTGAAAGTGCGTCTACTGAATCTGCGGAGCGTTTTAGGTCAAACATCCAGTTTTTTCCGAAAGAAGCAAGAGTAGTAGCGTAACGCATTTGGTGCTGTCAAAAAAAGAACCCGGTGAAAGCGCCAATGTGAAGGCTGTTAAAAAAAAGGAACCGCGTTCCTCACAAACGCCATCGAACGCGCCGAGTACGAAAGCCTGACCATCAAACGGCGAGTACGGGCTTCTGACCATCAAACGGCGACGTGGCGTTCCTGAATAGGTTTTTGCTTGTTATATTAACTGCGGGAAGCAGCTATCGACAAGGTACGCGAGCCTACGCTAAAGAGATGACGAGCAGACGACACGACGCGGATGAACATGTCTTGAGGGGCTTTCGCCTTTCCTATTGGCTAACCAGCCCTACAGCTTCCACAGTGCTGCAAGGTACTTTTGAGATGCAGTATCCGCCTCGTGCGCTGCTACTTTGAGCTGTACAGGTGGCGCCACAAACGGCGAACGGTGGCGAAACGCGGCCGACGCGGCAACGCGCGGCTCATAGGCGCCTTGCGCAAAGCGCCCGCTACTAACCGTTTCTTCTTTTATCGCGATAGCAATTATATGGACAGTCTCGACGGGTTTTTGCCGTCGCCGTCGCCGTTGCCGTCATGTCGGGTATGAAGTCCAAATTGATAAGAACCCCCCTGCGCACCGTACGTTCTACCAGCGGGTAATAGCGGGCGAGCGGGAGCGGTGAACGCGGCTGAAGCGGCGATCAAACGAGCCGGCATCTCCGTCGCTCCGAGGCGCATGCGATAAGATCCCCCCAAATGTTCAACCGGCCCCGCTCGTCGTTCGCGAGCGTGAAAAGACGCGAGGGGGGGTGGGGGGTCCCTCGAGCGACCTTCGATTTTACGACCCCGGTCATCGCGGGCGCACGCGTTATCTACCCTTCTCGGCGGCCGACAGCGGGGGGCCGGTGTACCCTTCTACGTGCTGCGCTCTCAACGCGAAGAGAATTCTCTTAAACAAGCGTTTTCTAGACTTGCGTGAGATCGGATCCAAAAGACTTGGCTGCCAGCCTCACTTCGTATAACATTACAATTTGTTGCTATCGCATTCATTGCTTCACCCTTGCGGTGAAACTGTGACTTTTTTTATTCAATTTACATTCTGGTTTGATATTTGCACTGCCGACGCTGCTCCACTAGACAGCCGTGACGTTTGTTACGTCGATTGTTCTATTTTATTTGTTTGAGAATGACAGGCCCGTTTATTATTACTGTGCACGTGCGTGACGCAATACATGCGTTTCTAACGTGCATGCGTTGAAGTTGTTCGCGTGATCTGCTAACACAGACGAAATAAAAAACTGTTGCAACATAAAACAGACTTCTTGTTTTATTGAACACTCTAAACACCACAACAACAATGTACATCGCGGTTGTATGCTTGCTTAGGAAACGCACAAAAAGACACGTTTTCATCTTTGTACAGCACTTAACTATACGTCCAAAAGAAAAAAAAGTCACAGTTTCACCGCAAGGGTGAAGCAATGAATGCGATAGCAACAAATTGTAATGTTATACGAAGTGAGGCTGGCAGCTAAGTCTTTTGGATCGATCTCACGCAACTCTAGAAAACGCTTGTTTAAGAGAATTCTCTTCGCGTTGAGAGCGCAGCACGTAGAAGGGTACACCGGCCGCCCGCTGTCGGCTGCCGAGATGGGGAGATAACGCGCGCGCCCGCAACGACGGCGGTCGTAAAATCGATGGTCGCTCGAGGGACCCCCCACCCCCCTCGCGTCTTTTCACGCTCGCGAACGACGAGCGGGGCCGGTTGAACAGTTGGGGGGATCTTATCGCATGCGCCTCGGAGCGACGGAGATGCCGGCTTGTCTGATCGCCGCTTCAGCCGCTTTCACCGCTCCCGCTCGCCCGCCATTACCCGCTGGTAGAACGTACGATGCGCAGGGGGTTCTTATCAATTTGGACTTCATACGCGACATGACGGCGACGGCAACGGCGACGGCAAAAACCCGTCGAGACTGTCCATATAATTGCTATCGCAATAAAACGGTTAGCTAACTTGACGTTGTAACAGGCGCCACACAACTGCATAATAATGTGTGAAAGTACTATAGTAAATGACCCACAATCATTCGCACTGTTTTTTTTGTATTATTATTTCACAGCCCGCACAAGAAATTGAGGAACTTCGAACTGCATTACAACCACATATTTCTGAAAATCTAATCACTTTCACCGTCGAAGCCACGATCCTCTATCACATGTGCTTTAAATTACGCAGAAGATTACTCAGGTTTATATAGGAAATGCGCACGCGCGGCATTACTCAGATTTATATAGAAAATGTGTACGCGTGTAGCTAGACTCTGGTATGCTAGATTCTCTATTGGTACGTGAAACTCCACATAAAATGCGATTCTTTTCTTTCTTTCTTTATTAGTTTATTTAGAACAACACTGAATTGTCCAAGGGGACACGGCTAAAGGCAAAAATTGCCTGACTGGGCCGTGTCACCCATACAGCAGCAGCAGCAGCAGCAGCAGAAAGACGACATTTTGTAACATAAAAGCACACATGAAAATCAATCATTATACTTGTTTACACTGATGAAATGCACAATTCATCAAAATCAAAGGCAATAATCGAAAAAAAATACATGAATGTTATCAGTTTGACAGGTACTTAGCACTAAAATGTAGAAACACAAATATAACAGATGATGCACGTGTAACTCTCGAGCAAAAATGATCGGTAACCAAGAGCAATCTGATGGGGCTCATGAGCCACATGCGAAAAAAAAAATAGATGGAGAATCATAGTGTACATAGAATAACTTTGGTTTTAATCCTCTGAGAATAATAATTCTCTAATTGTTTTTTGAAAAGTTTGCTTAGTAATTCCAGAATTTAGGAGATCTGTGGTTAAGGCATAGTTGTTGAGGAGGTTTGGAATTTGCACCGCAAGTTTTTGTTCACCGTAATTTGTTCTACTACGTGGAATAGGTATAAAACTATTTCTGAAAGTATAGCCTGTCGTTTTTACACAGTATTTACTCTGGAAGGTATGTTTGTCGTTCTAAAATTGCCGGATAATCTCAAGAAATAGCTTATATGTATGGAGTTTGGACACTGTAAATATTTTATATTTGCAATAGTACGTTTTGGTGCTGACCATATGTCCTAAGTTTTCTATTGCACGCAGTGCGCGGTTTTGAAGTGTTTGAAGTGATCCGAAATTATAGTGAGTAGTGGTCGACCATATTAGAAGACAGTATGTTAAACGGGAATGTACTAATGCGTTATAAATATGGTGTTTCACGCTTGTTGGTAGAAAATATCGCAACCTGTTCAGTGCACCTACAGCGCGGGCAATACTAGTTTTGAGAGAATCAATATGGGGTGACCAGGACATATTCTCATGGAATATAACTCCCAGGAATTTGGCTGTGCTTGACTGTTCAATATTTATTTTTTGAAATTGTAACTGAGGTTGAGAAGGCGTGTTCGTTCCTTTTGATTTAAAGAGCAAGTATTTTGTTTTGCTTACATTTAATTGAAGTTTATTTGCATTAGGCCACAATTTTAATCTTTGTAGCCATGTGTTGGCTTGTTCAAAGATATTGTGCAATTCCCTTCCTGAGAAGAACACGTTGGTATCATCGGCATATAGTATAATGTTAGAGTAACCCTGTACCTGAACAATATCATTGATATACAACAAAAAAGAGAACAGGACCTAAAACTGAGCCTTGGGGTACGCCGTATTTAATAGACTGAATTTCAGAAGTAACACCATTTTTCATAGTGTACTGTGTTCTTGACGTTAGATAACCTTTTATTAAAGATAACGCGACGCCACGAATACCATAGTGAGGTAGTTTTTCGAAAAGAACGTTATGTTGTTCGCAATCGAAGGCTTTTCTAAAATCAAGAAATATGTCCAAGGGTTAGCATTCGGTTTTCAATGTTGTCAAGAATTTGTTCTTTTATTTCAAGTAAAGCTGTTTCTGAAGATTTATTTTTACAGAAACCATATTGCTCTTGTGCAATTATTTTGTTTGTGTTTAAAAAGCCACCCAATCGTTTGTTTATAACGTGTTCGGCAATTTTTGCGAAAAGAGATAGTACGGAGATCGGCCTATAGTTATTCATATCGTTAACTGGGCCACCTTTATGAATAACGGTCACTCGGGCCAGCTTCATTTTATCCGGAAACACGCCAGTCGAAAGAATTAAATTACAGATGTGTGCCAGAGGTATGCTTACAAATTCACTAACGGCTTTCAGCGGCTTCACCTTTACATCATCAGCACCAGCAGCACAACTGTCTTTTAACGATGAGGTTATATTCTGGACCTCCCGCTCATCAGTGGGCACCAAGAACAGAGTAGAACAACACCGATTTGATATATATTCCGATGGAGTGACCGATACATTGGGTTGTGAAGATGAACCAACATCTGTAAAATGAGCATTGAATGCATTTGCAATCTGAACATCTGATAGCCCGCTTTGTTGAAATTTAACTTTCTTTGTTATAGAAACTCTATTCATTACCTCATTGATCGCCTTCCACATGAGATCTGAACTTCCCGATAGAGCAGTGAACTTATTCATATAATATTCTTGTTTGGCGCGTTTAATATCGGAGTTTAGTTTATTTCGTTCAGATTTGAACACCCGGAAGTCATCTTCGCTTCTAGTTTTTAGAAAAGTTTGAAAAAGCCTGTTGCGTGATTTAATTCTGTTATAGAGCTCACGTGATATCCAAGGCTTTCTTGTTTTCTTGTGTTTTTTGAGCTTCACAAGGGGGGAAGCATCTCTCGTATAAGAGCGCAAAGGTGGATATAAAAGCATCGTAAGTTGTGTTTGCGTCAGTATTCGCAGTAACTTCGTCCCACTGATAGCAAGAGATCAATTCTACGAAGTTTTTTACGCTTTGTTCGGAATATACCCTTTTGTAGTTTTCATGTGTTCTTTGACAAGGCGCTTTAGGAGGCAATAGACAATATATCGGTAAGTGATCGCTAAGACCACACATCAGGACCCCTGATCTGGTATGTTCCGTAGGAAAACTTGTTACACAGAGGTCAAGCGTTGTCTGTGTTGTAGGTGTAATGCGTGTGGGCCCGTCAATGACATTTGAGCACCCGTATGACTCAAAAATTTCTTGAAAACGCTTGAAATCAAGATTGGTCTGGACAAGCGTCTATGTTAAAGTCGCCTATTAATATTGTTTCAAGTTTGAGTTGAGTGCTTACTTCAAATAATTTTTTCAGTAAATTCCAAAAACATGCTGAGTGACCCTGAAGGTGGACGATAGACAAGTGCGATCAATGTTTTCATGCACTGAATACCAATACATTCATAGGATTCATTAACAGCTTTAAGATCAGGAATTGTACTATACGACAAATCAGAACGTACATAAATAGCAATGCCGCCACCACGCTTCTTCATTCGATGTGCAGACACACAGTCATATCCGGAAATTAGAACACATTCGTCCTCTGATGTAAGCCATGTTTCACTAAAGCAAAGTATATCAAAGCGGTGTTTCAGTTCCAAAAGATATAAATTAACATCATCAAACTTATTCTTTAAACTCCTTACATTCAGATGGAAAATAGAAAGCGGACACTGGTTCTTTAAAGTTGCGACATCACGAGAAAAGTGGAATTGCAGGGTCGCCATTTTGGTTTAATGAACCCGATACCCCTTTTTCCATCACTTCTCACGCTATCAGTTCCAAGGCCACAAGAGTGGCAAGGTCATCCTCACTGCGTATGACCACTGCACGGTCACCGCTCTTTCTGCGCACCAGAACCTTTCCGTTTGAGTGCCATACATATGCGTATCCTGAAGTCTGGGCCCACTCCTTTGCCTTTGATAGGACAACGCGTGATAGCCGTGTCATATTCTCACAGAAAAAAACGTGTCCGTGGTCCTTTAGTTGCTTTTTATTTGCAAGCCAGATGTCACGAAGTTCTTGGCGTGCAAAGCGTATAATGATGCCACGTGTTTTGCCTGGTTTAGCCGGAAGTCTGTGTATTGCAGCAACGTCACTCTTGTTCAAGAGTGGGAGCTTAATTTGACCCGCTATTTCATTTACCTTCATCATTAGGTCTTCCTGCTGGCTTTCAGGAACGTCGTGTATTTCAATGTTTAGCCTACGACTACGGCATTCGAGGTTGTCGAGATCCAGTTTGATCTGGGCCAATTCATCGCTCGGATTAGTGCGTTCAAGTTTGTCGACTCTGTTCGATAGCTGCGAGGTAGCTTTTTCTTGTACCTGTAGCCTCTTCTGGAATTCATCGAATTTGTCAGATAGATGTTGAACAGACGATTCCAGCTCCACCAATCTCGTTGGCAAGACCAAAAGGGCATCAAGCTTTGCTTCGATTGACGTAAGTCGAGTAGACAATTCAGTGGGTGGCGTTTTACGGGTGGTTTCAGCATCCGTCCCCTGCCCAATCCCCCGACATGAATTCACATTCCCATGATTTCTTAGAGCTATCGCGCTTTCCAGCGAAGGCCTTCTTCAGCTATACCGGAGCAAGTGCCAAAATGAAACTTGAATTTACACTCACAACAAGTCATGTACAAGCCATTATCGGGTACGGCAGAACGGCACACACAACACCGCGACATTTAAATAGGCACTAAAATATTCACAACTCTAGCAGGTTTTGGCAGCAGCGGCAGTTACATAAAAGAAATATCGATAGAACACACCAACCTGTAAAATACAGAAGTGGAGCTTTAAACTTGCCGTCCGTCTGTCGCTGCCGCCACTGCGAAAATGACTAGGCACGCCTCCTGGTTTCCTCTGTCCCTCTGGTGTCGCTGCTGGTCTTGATGTCACGCAAGATTGTGGGGCCTTGATAAACCTCGGCGGGAATTTGGAAAAGGCGTGGGCCAGAAGCTTCCTTGTTTCGCTGGATAATGGGTCCAGAGTCGCAGCAGGTTTGGTCGACAGCAGGTTGTAGCTGCAAAATACAGAAGCGGAGCTTTAAACTTGCCGTCCGTCTGTCGCTGCCGCCACTGCCAAAAAAAGAAGTAATGTTCGTGGACTAGCGAGCATAAAGAAGGACGACTACTTACAGCCTCACTTACCTTTGTAAAAACTGTATTCCAACTGCAATTTAATATTAACCGACGCAACAGAACAACCCACTTGTTCACACAGTGCTATGAAGCAGACGCGCGAAGCCAGGCGTGGTGTTTCAACCGCTGTGGTGGTTTCAACTGTAGCACAATCGTGCGCGTACAGTAACGTCGTAAAGGTTGCCGTCATATCAGCGGTTCCCACGATGTAGCACCTGTTCCCCTTCTCGGGTCATCAAACCGCTGCTACGCCGAAAACTACACTCATAATTGACTGTCAAAGAAAAACGCCGTCTTGTAGGAGGCCATCTTGTGCAGCCAACGAACAAAAGTGCACGACTGAAGGATCTGAAGCATTTCCGTTGATGCGATGGCAGCTGAGAGAAGTCAGGGCTGACTGTCCGACGTGTGGCCACCACCACTACACAATTTTAACTTCGCAACATCCAAAAAAGACACGACGGAAGCGACGAGCCGGCGAGCCCACCCGGTCATGTTCGGTGCGCTGGTGACCGCACAGCGCGCGCTCCCACGGCAACCGAAACAAATAAAAAAAAAGGGGGAGAGAGGAGTTGACTTGAAGGAAACGAAGGCGGTGGAAGCGAGGAGGTGTCTAGTCGTCGGTGTGAAATATTTTCGAGAGATGGCGCTCGTTTGTTTTTCCACAACGGATGCGCAAACTTCATTCAAAATGCATGGGATCCTATGGCTGTTGGCATGAGGGTGCGACCGCGTTTGCCGAGCGGTGGCGCCACCACACCGGTGCACGAGGCGGATAGGCCCAGTAGGGGTGAGGCCTAGTTTGCTGTCGACGTGACGCGAACACAAAAGTCCGGATAAAATGCGTAAACGTCCAGCCCACCGGGATAAATTCGGCGTCCAGACGATCCTGGAAACTTCAGACACTTGCTCGCACACTTTTTTAGATCGATCAAAGAGGAATAACTAACCAAAATCATTTGAAATGCGGTAGACAGTTAGCGATGCGGTTTGTCGTATCGATGTGTCCCAGCGTTTCCCCCCAGCTTGGAGTAGTCACCATACCATTCTGTCACAACGTGCAATTAATTGGCGCAGGTTAGTCATTTGGGCATGCGCGTTGTGTCATACTTAAACAACGCTAGCCTCCCGGGATCGCCTTTTTGCCTTTTTGATAAAGGTGAAAGTCCTAGAGGCCCTGTACTTATGTTTAGGTGCACGACAAGAAACCCCAGGTAATGAAATTTCCGGAGCACTCGACTACGGCGTCTCCCATAATAATATCGTGGTTGTCGGCCGTACAACCCGAACAACTATACACGATTTTATTTCGACTCATGGGCGTCGCCATCGTGGGCTGATGAGGAATTGTTTTGCCGGCTTTCTGTGTCGTAATATGAAATGATCATGATCATGAATCGTTGAATGTACCGGCCCAAGCGTTTTCGTGCGTCCGAGTTCACCGTAGCACTGTTTGTTTATTTGATACGGATACAAAAGTGCAACGTTATCAGTCCAGCATGGCGGCGCTTGAGCGCGTCCGGAAAATGGTGTATATTAACTTCCAGGAAAAATTTGAACGCCTAGCACCACCAGATGAAAGAAGAAACACGAGCACTTCTGCTGGTGCTTATGAGTCGAAAATTTTCCTCAATGTTATGTACCAGCCTGCCCAGCAGCAAGTTCGTTTTAGTGACAATTATATTAAACAGCTGTGGCCCGTATTTTGCTAGCCCAATGTCGGGTCTATACAGTTAAATGGTTGTCAGTTACCTCTTGTTATGTTTCTCCGCGAAAGCGTTTCCTGTAAAATAGAGAGAGAGATAAAGAGAAGAGGAAGGCAGGGAGGTTAACCAGAAGGTAGTATCTGGTATGCTATCCTGCACTGGGGTTGGGGAACAGGGGGGTTGAAAGAGAGAGAGAGAGAAAAAAAACCGCAGCCGCACACACAAACACGAGAACGTTCCGCTTAGAGTCGTTCTAATAGGCCAGTAGATCGCAGGAAGCCTATTAGTGCTTGTAAGGCCTTCGTCTGCGATGTTAGGTCTGAACGATGACGTAATAGTCTTTCTTCAGATAGGGGCTGGTCGTCGATCTTGTTGAAGGCCTGACAAAGAGCTTGTCTCTGTGTGGCATATTCCGGACAGTCACACAGAACATGTCGAATTGTTTCTTCGTCGCCGCAATGTTCACAGGCGGCGGTGTCGGCCATGCCTATACGGAACGCATACTCCTGGGTAAACGCAACGCCGAGCCATAATCTACACAGGACGGTAGCGTCACCTCGACGAAGCTTTGGTGGAATTCTAAGGCTTAACGTGGGATCGAGGGAGTGCAATCGTGCATGCATGAAATGTGGCTCATTCCAATTTGATGCGGTGCAATGGCGAGCGAGCATGAGGAGCTTCTGAGCAGCGTCTGTCCTCGAAAGAGGTATCGACAGGTCGCGGTCCTCTGTATGGGCTGAACGGGCAGCTTGATCGGCCCGTTCATTAACAATGATGCCACAGTGACTAGGTAGCCACTGAAATGCAATGTGGTGTCCCTTCTCGGTTAGATGGTGTAACATCTCTGCAGTCTCAAATGTCAACTGTTCGTGTGGACCGCGGCGTAAAGGCGACAGTAGAGATTGCAGTGCCGCCTTGGAGTCGCAGAAAATCGTCCACCTTTTTCTCATATGGTCATTAATGAAAAGCAGCGCGGCGCGAAGCGCTGTGAGCTCTGATGCCGTCGAAGTTGTCGTGTGAGCCGTCCTGAACTTGATAGTTGTGGCGATCGTTGGAACCACGACCGCCGCTGTTGAGCTGCTCGGTAGAACCTTTTGCCGAACAGTGATCGCACATGGCGAGGCTCTACCAACTGGCTTCACGCCTGCAGCGAGACCCTCGGTTCCTTCCATGGTGCCTCAAACAGCCAATCGTCAACCTGACAATACCAGGCGTCCGGAAGAAACAAGATCTGTCAGCACCAGCTCTTAAACAGCTCGCGTTATTTCTGTTGTACGAGAAATATCAAGACTCCACTCACATCTACACCGACGGCTCCTGTAAAATAAGGTTATCAAGAAATCAGGTGCTTGTGGTGAGAGTGGGCAGACCACCTTGGATTAATCCTAATTTTTGTATGATCATGGCGCTGATCGTCTTTTTTTGAAGATCCATACGATCATCTAGAGAAATTCCGAAATCAAATGCTACTTATTGCAGGAGAATTCAATCTTCCTTATACTGACTGGTGTTGCTTGATATGTGGCCCAAGTGGTGGGAATATTTCTGAAACTTTACTGGACATGATGCTGGCGTATCATCGTTATGAGCCAAATTACACCCACTGCTGAGCAAACGCTGCTTCCATATTTCGCTAATTAACCAAGTCTTGTTCTTTCTGCAGCAACGTTCTCTAAACAGACTTCTTGATACCGTCTACCCAAATAACTCTCCGCCTGCGCCCACTCTGCTCTCACGTTGGTCCTTAAGGATACACCTATCGTTTTTCTGTGCCCGACTCTCTACGTCATCTTCAATTTATGTTCAAGCCTTTTTGTAGGCCTCTAGGTTTCGGCCCAGTATGTAATAATCGGTACGATGCAGCAGTTGTATGTCGTTATCTTAAATGATATGGGTAAACCTCCATTCATAATTTGAAAATGCCCTCCAAATGCGCTCTCCCTCATACTTCTAGGTACTTCAGTGTCGTCGTTCAAATCTATGGTCATTACGC
>JALIZH010021208.1:0-33101 GCA_030522465.1 Rhipicephalus appendiculatus | reverse complement strand
TTTAAGAAAGAAAGCGAATGAACATCTTTGATCAGCTCTCTTGTCTATCTCGTAAGTATCGTTTGTGTGGCTTTCAACAAAAATAAGGTAAAAGCAATAACTAGACTGCTACGCCTTCGGAGTACATGATCGTGAATGTAGAAGTTTATGAGCCTAGTGACGTGGATGTTTTCAATGATCCCTTTCATTTGATACTTCAAAGGATAAATTTAGCGTAGCCTTGTCAAGTGTAGCATGGCCACATGGCTATACTATGCATAGCGATGTCTAGTGTACTCTACTACACATGGCTATGCTATACTCTACGCGGCTGTGCTATGTTTTATCCTGCTCACCTTTACTTCTCTTTCCCGCCTCTATGCTATACTATACGGCACATCGTTGTGCTATACATGATTTTGCCCTGCGTGATGCCAAGCGTAGACAGGAGATGACAGTAGGTGATAGGAGACATGAGACGAGAGCTCGGGCCCCTCTGGTGCGCCGCACTGAAAGGGACACTGAAGTTAAACAGGAAATTATTTTCCACCAATACATTATACTATGAAAGCCATAGTGTCGCTAATTTAGCCGTCGTAGGTTTATTAATACAGGGGAAAATCAATTTCAAAAGCTTCATTTTTAAATTTCCCACCGAAACTTCGAATAGAAACGTCACGGATTTAAAAGTGCTTTTTTTTTGCATTTCGACTGCATTGAGTCAACAAAATTTTTTCTGGAACTTGGCATGTTAAGCATATGGTTCCATCTGGAGACAATGCACTTCACTTTTACCTATTAAGAACTATTTAGGCCCTAGTAGACGTCGTCAAAATCCCTGACATCATGGCGACTGGCGCGAAAACTTCAAGGTGGCCTTGCCATCTGCCTTTTCTGCTTGGTCATTTTCTCGTTTACCAAGCGTCGTCTAGCGGTAGGTGTGAGGATTTCTGTATCGTGAAAGAGGACTGCACTAAAACGAGAAAATTTGTTTTTCTCTTCAGTGTCCCTTTAAAGGTTCATTTGGTGCACCAAGCGAAGCCTCACCTACTACAGTATTGCTGGGTGTGGCCACCGCCACGCCTACAAAGACACATTGACTCTTAAAATGTTTATGGAGCAGACAAGTGTACTGCGAACACGTCTACGGCTGTATTGTGATTGCGCAGTGCATAGGTCGGTCACCTTAGAAGCGTAAGCTCATTCACCTTTAGGCGGAGAAACGTCGTTTTTTCTCTCACTTTGGTAATGAAGAAGCTGTGCATGATGAGGTGTCCTTACGACGTCAAATATTGTCGTTGTGTGTCGTTGGTGGTGACAGTGGTCATCATGGCTTGACTGAATGGATGGAATGACAGACAAACGCAGACACATGGGGATAACAAAGATAATTGATTGATTGATTGATTGATTGTTTATTTGATTTCTGAGGCAGTAAGATTAAGATTGGCGATAACATTGCGTCTACGAACAATTTGGGGGGTTATGGTTTAAGACAAGTGAATTTAGTAAAAATTACATACCAGTCAATGGGAAATCCTCCACGAGACTCCTCCAGTGTGTTTTTTTTGTTATCAGTTAAGACTTTTACCTCTTAAGCATTTTTGCTTGTAACTCTGCTCACTCTTTGTGAAGACATGGAACGGGAAAAACGAAAAACAAGACAAGCACACCGTTATTTTTCATTTGCCATACGTTCGAAACAACGAGTCTACACGCCCAAACTTCAATCCTACTTCGTTGGAATGTTTACCGTAATGAAGCACAGAGCAGGACTAGACGGCTGGAAAACTCTCATCATGCTAAAACGCGCACTCAACTTCACTGCATGTAATTAGCAAGCGGGCGAATCTCGTCGCAGCAACGACGGCGGCCTAGGCCGTGCCGTCGTCGATGCGTTACTTTAGATGCAAGAGAAAACGCGAGGTCGTTCCGGCTGACGCGCTCACGCAGAGCGTTCTCCGTGCACCATTGCGAGCCACGCTGCACCATTGCGAGCCACGCCGCCCCATTTTTGCCTGGCCGCGAATGGCCCCTGAGATCGTGTAATCTCGGAGGCCACGGTATATCTAGTATTCGATAGTCGGAATATTCGACGTGAACACCCGCATAGTGCTAGAGGTCGCGTGCGCCGAGGACATATACTCGCGCTCAAGGTCGTCTAGCGAATGATCCATGTCGTTTTTGGCACAAAAGTAGCCTCGAGCACGGCGCAGCCGTAGTACATGGTTCTTTGTCTGTCGCGCATGTTGGTCTTGCGGTAAACCACATGCTGTAAACTTGGAACAGCCCTTCCATATTCTGAAAGCAAACTGGAAAGCAAAATTCTCTATGCAAAAAGATTCCAGCAAAACGCAGGACTGAGAGCCTCATTGGTATTCAGCACAACAGAAAATCACGTATTCATTAGCATCCTAGCAAAAAAAAGCACCCTATTTGTGCAACAGGAATCCCATATATAAAAAAATGTTTGCTTTAGTTTCGTTACGCCCATGTTGAAGAAATAATATGGCCTAGCTTGAAAACTTCAGGTGTATAAACCAAGGTCTTGGCACCCTCTTCAATCAAACATAAAAAACGTGCAGGCTCTCTGAACAGGCTGGTTGTTCTTATTTCAACTGAGAAGAAACAAATTAGTTACCGTTTTTTTTTAATTTAAAGGCACAGGAGTATCGCTCTGGAGCATGCCTGTACTATTTGGTGTTATGCTTGGCAATCTAAGTATTCAAAAAGTCTTTAACAGTGTGCATGCAGTAGCTAGGTGCTCCAAACTCCAGAACAAACATTTTGTTGCTCCAAATCTCTATTCGTGAGGGGGACCAGTGCACTTATGCAGTAATTAATTAAATGGTCAGAATTCCTATTGTAATGCTTAACGTCCTCTTATCATGAGGGATATCAGAAAGAAAGCTTTATGTTGTCGTTAATATTAATCATCACATTTGCTTTATATTAACTGTTTTTTCCAGCTTTGCATCGAAGTCGAGCTCCGGTTTAAAAGCAGCATTGGTGACCTGGAGAGAAAGCAAAGAGCAGTGTCGGAAGCGTTTTCATGCAAAGAACAACGTGAATGCACATTCATCGACATCGCCAAGCACTTGCAATGTCATTCAAGGCACCCACTTATCAACGAGGTTTGTGGAATGATTACTACATGCATACACTTACCAATTACTGTTGCATCAAGCGCTTTCTCACAATTTGAATTTCATTTTCAATATGACAGTAATATACGAATGCTCTAAATTCTTGTTTTTTTATTAATCTCACTTGAGTATGCTGAGAATTTTTGCCTTGTTGTTTCTTCATGGCACTATTGTAATATTTCACAGATGGCTCTACCGGATGACGTGCAAATCACTGCACCTCATGTGTATACCTGTCGTGAGCACACTTGTGTTTACGCCGGAAACGCTGAGCAAGTAATCCGGGTGTCTAATGGAAATATAGAGCGGGCCCTCATTTTTTTGCCTGCTGACATATTTCATGAAAAATCTTGAGTACCCGCCTGCTTTCTCACCAATCTTTGGCCTGCTGCAAAAGATTGCCCTGCCGGACACAACCGTTCCTCGTGAACTCACAAACCGCCTGAAGAATCTTCTTTTGCTGTTGAAAAAGAAGAATGTGTGCTAACCGTGTACTCCATTGATATTTTTTCTTCGTCTTGGTTTTGTACACCGTTTTCCTAGTTAGATATTTTACGCAGGTCACATTGCAGCATATGAGAGTGGCCTTTGGGTCCTTCAGAAAGCACTAAGGACATTTTAATAAAGGACGTTTTGAAAGTAACCTATGTCTTTTCGATTGCTGTATACCTTTGCAAAGGTTACATTCCGAAAGAAAAGGGTGTAACCTATATAAACAAATTTAACCTTTAATTTTGTAACCATTAGAAAGGTTACAAATGTAAAGGTTATACTGATGTAACTTTTAGGTTATAGGTGCACAAAAATGTGAAAAAGTTCACCTTTGCTATAGGTTACCGTATTTAGAGTGTACGCAGCTGATGACTTGTTGTTCCTATTGCTGCTGATGATTATTAAATATGTCTGAAAGCTTTGTCATGGATGGGCCTTTGAAACGCCCGCTCGTTGGGCAATTCACATGTTTTCACGCCTGGCGTGAGTCTGCACTTCTGCCACGCAATACGACATGCGTTACAGAGACTCCCCTACCAATACGTGACATTCATGTACTGTTTCTTCCGAAGTAGTTGCATGCAATGAAATGGTTCTCTTGTAGAACCCTTGTTCTCCCCGCGAAACGCCTGGGTTCAATTCTCACTCCAACCGAAGATTTTTATTCTTTATTTTATTTGAATCTTTCTCAAGTTTTCGCTCACGAACAAAGCTCATTTTTCTCTCGCAACCAACGACGCCGACACCGATGCCGACAGCAGAATTTCTGCGAAATCAGCTCTTTAACGCTATTGCGCTAGTATAATGTCCCACTCTTCACCCTCACGCAAACGCCTGAACTCATCCTTCAGAATTGCATTTCCAGAATATCTATAGACGGGTAATGAGGGGATTCTACCATGTCGGGGGGTTTGTGATGACAAATAGCTGCTATCCCCTTTCAAAACTGCTGTGCAGAAAACCTCCTTCATATTGTCTGAGCATTCACCAAACGCTGATAATGGCGCCATATATATTGCGCTTAACAAGCATGCTATTCACAAAGGGATCTTGTAAAGTGAACGAAATAGAAACAGAAGATGTGAACGATCTTTTGTCGAGCAGACATTTTTCTTCGCCGCATCTGCGGTGCATTGTTTTAAATTAAGGCCGATGGGAGCGGCATGTTATTATATTACGCTAAGCGCTAATGAAGTGCGGATACTAGCGTAATTGCGCCTTGGTCAGTAATGCTTTTCAGGCCACTAATTACCACGAAGGCCCCAGAAACAAGAACCCAAGAAACTCTTCGCTGCCTGAAGATACCCCATCCCCTCCACTTTCGTCCTAATTCGCGGCGTCGTGGGGATGAGAGATTGTACGCATGGTGGGCCATAAGCAATGGGATAAGCTACGAAATATAGCCGATCTTTGCAGAAACACCAGACAGTCGCGAAAATTAGGAGCAAATGAATGTAAAAAAAAAACTGTTTATTACGACGTTTCGAAACCCCTACGGTTTCCTTGTTTACATGAATGAGAAAATACCAAAACGTTGTGCTTTTATTAGGCTTTAGATTGTTCAAGAATCTTGCGTACTCTTCTCAAGTTGCCACGTC
This sequence comes from Rhipicephalus appendiculatus, assembly GCA_030522465.1. Taxonomy (NCBI): domain Eukaryota; kingdom Metazoa; phylum Arthropoda; class Arachnida; order Ixodida; family Ixodidae; genus Rhipicephalus; species Rhipicephalus appendiculatus. The sequence continues at coordinate 27,886 of JALIZH010021208.1, read as the reverse complement.
ACCGGTTTAGTGTATGCTTGGTAGATAGAACACACATTAATTCCAGCAGCAGACGAAAAGATATGAGACATTCATGTGGCAACGATAAGTGCTGACGTCTCGTCAATCGTGAAGCCATTGTCGATGACGTGTTCGGATAATGAATTCGAAACTACAGGTCCCTTGGCCACGTAATTACGGCGGTGTTCTGGACGTCGATTAAAATTGCTGAATTTGTCGACATGCGAAGCTTCACCGTCTCCGCATTCTATCATAGAAACGTATATTTATGTGTGTAGTAGCCTACGTCTAGGCGCTCTCATGGTGCACGTACTTCGTAAATACCAAAGTTGGCATAAGAGGGTCTAAACAAAAAATTCAGCAGATCCCATGTACCATGGGAATCGACGTAATGCGAAGCATGCGGAGGGAAGCTGAATGTAGTGCATTTTTTTTTATTGAGCGAAGCGTTATGAAGTGACTCTAAAGATATGTACAAATGGTGTACCCACAGACATGTTGAACAGTCGCATATGTTTTATAGAACCATTAGTTTACAGTTGCGGGACGATGCGAACAGCAGCATGGGTATTACAAACACCAGAAGCGGTAAGCTGATATATAGCGCTCGTGCTTGCGTGGATGGTAGCCCTGGCTAGTGCTGTGTAGTCAAACGTCAGTGGATGTCTTTTAAGTATACAACTGACGTTAACCTGACGTGACGCCTGTATCATAGGAGTACATATGTAATGTTTATAAAATTAGATAGCCAGCACTGCAGCCACAATTGACGTTTCGCCAACATCACGCCTACATAGGGTGTTTTTACGAAATTGTTTAGAGACCTGTTGTGGTACTGTGATAGAATGCTTGAGTCCAACATAGAATTCTTGGGTTGGATGCCTGCTGGGACCCTAATATTCATCCTTTGCATTCGTTGGGTCAAAGCTGCCAATGTCAGTTTTGCTGAACGCTGTCCCATTTTAATTTCAAATGTCTGTTCTCGCCATTCCTCGGGTAGATATAAACTGTGGTGCTAACTAACTCTTTGGGCGCATGATAATTAGTGCAACTTCAACGCATGGCACGATGAGCACCACAACTATCCCTTCATTTATTTGACGTGCGTTTGCAATCACACAAAGATAATGGTATCTTATTTGTTTGTTCTTTTGGTATACAGGATATATAATATCTGAACATTCTATAAAACAACATGTCCAAGTAGCATATTAAATCGTATATCAATGCGCCATGTTTTATATTATTTCTGGAATACGCACTTACAAGTTTGAAGCAAAAAAGTTAGTAAAGAATTCTGTGCGCAGAATGGCACATGCATGTTGTACAGGTGCTACTGGTGTGTGCGATCACTGCATTAAAAGCCATACGCTCATGGGAAATATCGCGCATAAAAAGTGCAAATTAAGGCCTAAATTATTCCATTGCTGCTCTCCGCAGGCCGTATACAGTCACAATACAAAATCGTCGATTCAGCACAGTGTTCTCGTATTCAACAGTAAACCAGTCATATCTCCTGGGACAGTGGTGAGTGAAAATATAACCTGCGCGAAAAGTTTATATCTCCATGAATATACCTTGCAGTCTCTGAAGTGTATACGTGTTTTTATATCGCCGTCAAATTTCTCGCACTGGTAAAACGGCTGGACGCACATATTTTCTTTTTAACCACAAAGTTGTTCATAGTCGGGGCATTCATGTATGTTCATGATCCCTGGTAACGCATCTGGGTATCGAACATGGGTATGCGTCACGAAAATTCACGAAAATTGGGCTAATCCCCCTGCTCACCACTGGTGCACTCAGGCCCGTAGCCAGGGGTGGGGGGCCCTAGGGGCCCGCCCCCACCCCGAAATTCGGATGGAGGGGAGTGTTTTACCAAGGACAAATAATAAATATAGGGTTTTTCAAGGCCTTCAACATGTGATCCCCCCTGAAAAAAAATCACGCCATATCCACGAAGTGAATGATGATGAGTGGGCGAAGCTCCGGAGATAATCTGGTAAACCGTCAATCCCCGTAAATTTTGCCCACTCGATCATCATACAAAGACCTGACACACAAACGCGGGGGGTGTGGTGTGATTAGATTTTGTTCAAGAGCTCTACGGACCCCAAGAAGGGGGTTCCCTTGATTTTGTTTTCCTCATCAGCGTCATCGTCATTGTTATCACGTGTAGTGGGTACATTCCACTATACTGGAACGCGCTTATTCTTCATGGTCATCAGGCGTCATCGTCATCTTTATCACGTGGAGTGGGTACATCCCACTATACGTGGCTACCTACTACTACAACTACTACTACTACTATATACTACAAAGGAGGGACAGACCCACACCCTAAGGAGCTTCGCCCCTAAAAAATTCCTGGCTACGGTCCTGGCCGTCCACTACACAAATCAAGGCAACAGTTAGCCCAACAAATGGGTATGTGCCACAGAATTTTCGCGGCCTATCAGAAAACTATAATAATCATAAACGCGTATGTGCCACAGAAATTGGTTAAATCCCAATACACACAACTTCCACTCGAAAAGAACAAAGAAATAGCTCAATCATAGTCACACCACCGTCACGCGATACTTTAGGGTTACAAAACGTAGTGGTTATACTACCACCTCAAAGCTTAATGAAGAGTGTTTAACAAAGAGCATTGATACAACAAATCGCAGACTTGCAAAACATAGAAATGCGACAGCCTATAGAAGGAAAGGCCACCAGCTTGCCTGTTTCACCACTATCTGCGAAGCGGACCTGGTTGATATTTTTCACCTTCCAACCGTGCATTTATAATCACTCACACGATTAAGTGGTATTGAAATGTCTCCGAGACAATCCTCGTTGAGACTGCACTTTCTGTGCTCTTGTTCACTTAGCAAATATTAATCTATCGTTGCATTAATCTTTTTTACAATAATTATATTCGCAAATAGGCGTGATGAATAAGGTTTAGCCAAAAACGAGAAAAGACAAAAAAAAAAGCGTACAGTGAAAAAGCAATAGCTTTTTGCGAATGGTTTTATATAACGTTTTCAACACGCTTCCTTTTTTGACACAACTATTCATATAGCTACATTTTAAACCAGTGAAATATGCAGAGATGTCGTTATATTAGGTATCATTATTAATAGCCACCCCTTGGTGCGGCAACGACTCTAAAACAGGCGATACAACACGGTGTCAGTTTCGTATATACAGTGGCGAGAAAGACCGGACGGACGTGTAAAAGAGCGAGACTATTTCACAGCTCTGACACGGGAAATTTATTGCGTTTGAGACCTTCGGGCGCGAAGCGAGGAATGCCATTACTATGCCGAAAACCATGAAATTTGCTGGAATTTGTTTGTTTGTTTCTTTGTTTGTTTGTTGTGCTACCCGGAAAACAAGAAATACTATGAATGTAGCCACTTTATTAACGGCAGTAGCTTGGCCACGTGCGGCCAAAAATGAGCTGCCTACTAGGCAATAAAAGCTTCACCAGAAAGCTGGAAGAAGGGACAGGCAAAAGACTGTGCATTCTGGGAGGCAGAAGGCGCAGGATTTAGAGGCTCAGGCTGTTAAATATTTCACGTGGGAGCGCGGGCTTCTTTGAATGAAAGAAGTAGTCAAATATGGAGAGAGAGACAATTTGCTTGCACTTTATTTCATGCAGTGCCGTAGGCTTTTTTTTAATGTTTTCACTGCTGTGCCAAATATGCTTTTTAAACGCCATTGCAGAACAGTGTTTTTTTTTCTCACTTCTCAGCGTAGCGTTTTTATTCTCTTATCTAGATGCCTCTATTTATCTCTACGGGAACCTTAGGCCGGACACTCTGTCTTTGAGCATATTGCTTTTTTTTCCCTTTTTAATGAATATGCCACTCTTTTTTTCTCCTCGTAACAGGTTTGTCCCTAAAATTCATTTGAATAGGTTTGTTAATGTGTATTTTCTTGTGTAGCTGAGATTACTGTAATTTGTGGTCTTTCACACTGTAATGTCGGCAGCTATGCCTGACATATTTCAGGTTCGTCGTGTACACCAACCATTGGGCGAGATGAAAATGTTTGTTCACAAATAGTTATCGTAAATAAATCTTCACACGATTGCTAAGTCGAGCGGCAAACATATCGACATGCTATCTCCTTCATGTGCTTTCAATGGGGAACCTCGCTATAGATGCGAATGGCAGTAGTAAAGGGACTCATTGACAACTCACGCGCACACCCTGCTGTGTATGGCCTGGATGTCTGCACCTGACCTCGTGGAACTCGCATTTGTGCTGGTACGATGGCGACTAAAAAAAGGTGGCCTACACTGTTCCTGTTGTTGTTTCTATCGCAAGGGGAAAAAAGGAATTTTCTTCTTTTCGCCCGCTTTACTTTCTTCCCATTTACATCATAATTACTTCAAAAAACATCCCCTACTCTTTCCCTGGCTTTCTTGTGTGTTTGTTGTTAGTTCTAAATTAACCGAATGGGAGTTAGAGTAAGGCGGGGCAAAATTAGACGCGGGGCAAAACGCGACATTTTGACTTTGCTGACCTCTAGAGCTAATACAAAAAAGTATTTTCTTTGTTTCTCTATTTCAGCGATAGCTGCTGTTAGTTGTCCGCCACCATGTGTAAAGGTTGAGGATCGCTCACAGCGTTCGCGTGGGAAAAAGTTACGCGACTGATGTCAGTGTGTTCGTGACCCGTCAAAAAGGGGCGAAATTCTGCTCGGTCAAATTTTCGGATCCGTGCATGAAGCTACTACTGCGTCAGTACAACAATGTAAGTATTTATTTTGTTACTTTCAGACTACTACCTACATACCACCAAAAGTTTAGTTCATTTGGTGCCATGGGGACAAAGCGGAATTTTTTTTTGAATTCTGGCATGTGAGAGGGGCAAAACGCGACAAAAAGGCATCGAATTGCCTTAGAGAGTGTCTTATTAATGGAACCACTTGCTTACACTCACTATATATTATATTTCTTTGTTTAGGAAGGTTTGGACGTACAAGAGAATATCACGTAGAGTTTCCTGGGAGGAAAACGACATGAAGAAGCACTGATTGATGTTCAGGACATGACACCCTCCATTCGCGCTGCATCGAAGTTATTCTGCGTTCCCAAGGATGCTCTCAAGAGGCGCATGAAAAAAGTGGCAGAATCTCCAAGTCAAGTCGTTCCCAAACACGTCTTGGGATCGTGTTTTAATGACATTTCTCGAATACCGAAATTAAAAAAAAAGCTCTGGAAAATCCGAATCTAGCACAATTTTAAATTCATTGCCTCTCAAAGCCCGGCTGACGAAGTTAAAAGCCACGACACACACCTGAGCAGTTCTGCATCAAAACGGCAAAAAGATGGCGTCAGAACATATCTAGCCTCCAATCGTTGAATAATCCTATGAAGTGCAAGCGTTCAACAAAAGACAACATTAGCACAAAAAAAAGAGTGGTGGTGTTTGATCTGCAAGGAGTTTTGGAGCAACACAGCACCGGGTTCTGTCTAGATTTAATGCCTGGAGTGCAATGACTTGGGCTGATTAAGACTGCGTAAGGGCCCTAGGAGTGAATTTCAGGTCCTTCTACTGCAAAAACTGAAGGGATGCATTTTTTTTTCACACTGTCTCGTTTTGCCCCGCAGGTTGGGGCAAAATGAGACATCTGGAGCATTTTTTATTTATTTTTAAAATAAACTTTTGAACGGTGGCAACTTGGTGATATTTATGTAGCACGTACCTTGTACCTTAAGGAAAGTTTCTTTATTGATGTTTAATGGTAACGAGTCAAATAAAAATAAATATTCACCATTTTCACATTTTTGTCGCATTTTGCCCCACCTTACCCTATTTAAGTAGCTGAATGTTATAGACAAAAGCTGTAATACTCTAAAACGCTCACGGGCTAACGCAGTACGGTATCTGTTGAAGTCGTCGGGACGAGCGAGAACGTAGGAGGCTGAGTTCAGTGGACACATGTTATTGCGATAGCATTTATATAGAACACTCTCGGCGGATTTTCGTCATTCCCGTAGGCGTCGCCGTCATGTCCCGGATATATAAGTATATATATATATATATATATATATATATATATATATATATATATATATATATATATATATATATATATATATATATATATATATATATATATATATATATATATATATATATATATATATATATATATAAAGCACACAAAGCAATCGGAAGAAAAACAACCGAAGCACCCGACCGGGGGGTTCGAACCAGCGACCCCACACTCCACAACCTGCTGCCTTAGAGAACTCAACCACGCGCCATGCATGCGCCGGACGAACAACGATAAGAACGGCGAGTGGTTTATATACACCATTTACCGCTGGCGGTACGCAGAACTTGGAGGAGCTTAAGCGTGTTTTCTGTCACGCAACGCTCGTACGTTTTGTTTGAATTTGAAAACTGCCCTTGACTATCTATACCCACTAGTGATGTGGAACGAAAAAAAAAACACCGTGTAAGCCTTGCGTCAGACCCCACCGCGTGGCAGGAAACGCAGAGGGGTAACTCCACGCGCCGCCGATTAAAAAACAAAGAAATATCTTTAAGAGTGTCGGTTTCTACGTTGTCGACACTTTGCAGCGCGTTTCTGAAACACAAAGACCGAAATACTGTGACAGTTGTTAGTTTACGCTTGTTCTGTGTATACCTGTGCGTTCTTTTCAAGCGCATTTGTGCTTCAGCGGCGCGCTGGAAATATCAAGCTGTTTGTTGTTATTTGCGGCATTGGAATTTCTTGCTATCGCATTCATTGCTTCGCCCTTCGCAGCGAAAATGTGACGGTTAGTTATTCCAGGCGCGTTATAGCCCTGCCGTTAAACCACGCGCCATGCGCACGCCGTTAACACGCTGTCACGAGTTTCGCCTGGCTTTGCCTATAGATCGCACCATCTACAGCAGTATGGGGCGCCTCCTCTAGATTTTTTTTCTCGTTTTTTACAGTAACAAAATGAGACGGTAGTGATCATCAAGCATTGCGGCGAAAGTTGCTTTGACATTTGAGAATTTGCACACCACGTGACTAACCTTGTATACTTTGCGAAGCTACTGTAACCTCATTTGCAGGATTGCCTAAAAGAATAGGAACAGTGCAATCGACCGTTGATAATAGCGTAGCGCTTTCGATATTTGCGTTAAGAATAATTTGCTCAAATAAATGTGCGGTCCTTTTGCTTTTCTTCTAAACAATGGCATGACGAGACGGCTGTCGGCTGCTGGGTCGTAACAGCCGACGCAAGTCCCAGTCAACGGTCTGCAAAACTAAAAACATTAACCCAGAGCATCGAAACACCCATCTGTGGAATTTTCCACACTTGTAGGAAAGCCTCAGCGGAACCTGTGAGAAAGGACAAAAGACGAGTTCATTCTGCACAGTGAAGTTTTCCAATTTTCTCCGACAGGTGCTCTGTGAGTGACAATAATTATTGTTGGCTCCCTAGTGGCGCACCTATACTTTGGCGTTCAACGGGAACGAAATGCCATGTAATTTCCGCCTTCGCCAACCGAAACCATTACATCAAGCTATTCTGTTTTGCTTAAACAAGGGACAAACACTAAATTCCAAAAGCTGGCGCTAGCACCACATATCATTACTGTCAAACCATCTGTACTCCTTCGCCGCCGACAATCGCAATTCATTAAACTCTGACAAAATTCGATATAGCTGTCTTTATCCTTAGTTTAAATATAATACGGGCAATAGCATTGCCTCGAGGCTTCGTTTTACGGTTGCGTCGTGGAGGTGACCGAGATAAAAGGAAAAATAACGAAAAGGGAATGTCGATAAAAAATTGCTTTATTATGCAGCAAAACGTGTATAAAACCACTTCTTCACGGCTTACTGTAAAGCAGCGTGCCCTTCCCATTGTGGTACATGGAAAGTACTACAAACAGAGATCTTCGCTTAAATTGTGGAAGCAGTTTGCCGGCCATCACCCTTCGAATTTAGGTATGTTTTCTGGACCGCTATGGTATAAATACAACTCGCATAATACCCGTGTAATTAAGGACATGAAATGTTACAACGATGTAAAGCTCAAGAGGGTCTCCTTGCGGGAATGGTCAAAAGCACAAGTAAGAAAAGGATCCTCCACACGCACCACCTAACCTAAACGCAGTGTTACGTCCAGTAAACCTTTTATTTATTCAAACTAAGCACGTGAGAGCAGTATATATTGCATCCTTCATGCAGGGGGAATATTTAGAAAAAATACTTACGAGTCATTAATGCTTCACGTTGTACTATATTTGTAGCATTGGCGAACACTGAAGCTCATCGAAAGAAGTCGCTGTTTCCAGAAGGCCACGAGATTTGCGCACATACTCGCAATGAAGCATTAAACAGAATGGAGGGGAGGTCAAAACGGTGCCAATTTTTTCTACGGAACCTGGAGACAAGGAAAAAAAGAAAACAAAAAGAACACAACCAGTTAGGCCATAGTTACTTTAGCCTAAATATTTATTATACAATAACTAGGAGCACGACAGCAAATGCTTCAACACGACAGCTGTTCTTGTTCTTCGTACACTTCCGGTAATGATCGCAGTATTCGCAGTTATGCACGCAGTAATATCGCAGTAGCTGCGAACACTGCGATATTGAGCTCATACTTTGCTGAAAGCTTCAGCGGAGTATGAGTACGGTAGGGAACGTCCCCCTTCATGATTTAAGATGCAATTACTACGGGTGCGTAAATGTATTACACGCATACTTGAAAGCCCTGCAGCAGGTTTATTAATCATAGTTGTTTGTATGTGAATATAAACACAACCTGGCGGACGCCGTATGACAACACATATTTTATGCGCAAGAGAAACAAACCTGAACGATGTACATGCTTATATTGCGTCAGAGAAAGAGATCCTACGGTGCGATACGCCAAAGGTGCGAACGTCGCTGACGAGGCCGGACTGCAATTTTCTGTCCATTTTGTAAATAAACCTGCAGCGTAAGTGCAGACAGAAAAGTAGAGCTTTCCGAGCTAGCACTGCACTGTGCTGCATTGGCTAGGTACTGTAGAGAAACTAGTGCAAAGACGCAGCCAGCACTAGCCACAAAGTATAAGACACTATCAGTATCGAGTGATTTACTCGTTCAGCTCGTTTGTTTGCACTGCCAAAGACGGCAATTGAAGAATATTTCCGTAGTGAGATGTAGCGGCTAGTTCAACAGGGTCCTCATAATGAGCTTATGGCCCGGTCTTTGAAGTTTAAAGATGCCGCTTGTCTATATCGTTGGTTCAAATCGTCTGCTTTTAGCGATACATCATCATGAATGCGCTTCGAACAGCGCGTGTTTAGGTCGGTGACAGTTCAGAAGTAAGTGAAAACACTTTCCACTGTTCATAAGCGAAGTAATAACGCGGTGAGCGCTCTGCAATTGAACTAGTGCAAAGCCATAACCAAGAATTTGCGTAAGACGACTGTTACACTACAGTGATACAGCGTGCATGCTTCAACATTCCTGAATGCAGTTTAGAAGCTATTTTTTGTCTTCAACAACATGTCTTCAACAAGGGGCGCGTGTAGATTTTCTGCAGGTGAAAAGGAGTAAGCATGGACCAATCCAACACGCTCTCAAACAGTGCGGTAAGTAGTTTTTTTTAATGATTTGTTGATGTGGTTCCGAACATTTAGCCACTCGGGTGTCAGATGCCGAAACCAAGAGACATTTACTGCCTCTTTCAGCTATGGTGCTGCTTCTTCTACTGCTTCTTATTGTTTTAGATGTGAAGCATCTTATGGCGAAGCTTAATCCGGTGGTGGTGGTGTGCCGCGTGACCACCCTTACTGCGCATGCGCAAGCCCTTTAAAAAATCACAGCATATAAACGGGGTGAATGATGAAGTGTTGGGGCGAAGCTCGTGAAGCAATCATGGTTACACCGTGAAATCTTCAGTGGTTTCGCCCAGCAGTAATCAAAGCGATAGTGTGTGTCAGATCCGCCTGGCGCCGCGCTCGCGTCGCGGCGGCCTTTCGACCTCGCACCTCGGGATCCTGCCGACGAGCACGAGCCGCAGCGGCTTTCCGCACCCGGCGCTCCTCATCGTCCATGGTCCGCCAAGCAGCACGATCCGGCAAGCGCACTCGTACGGCGACGATCCGGGGAATGAGAGATAGCGGGCGCTCGCCGCCCGGCGCAACCCCGCGCAGCCCGCGCAGCAGCCAATCGGAGAGCAGCTGCACCCCCAACGCCATCTGGCGTACCTTCACCCAACCGCCATATTGTACGCATGTCTATGGGACAGCGCCCTCTCGGAAACGAGACGAGAAATGGAGATGACGACACAGAATGCGTACAGCGCCATCTAGTATATCGCCACTCAACTGCAGTTTGCATGCATCTCTATGGGACAGCGCCCTGTATTGTACGATAAGAGAACACTACGGGGTACAGAGGATGGATCGACGATCGACAACCGACCAGGTCTCGCTATAAGGAGCTTCGCCCCTAAAAAATAAACTTCCTCTCCCCCTCTCTCTCCTCTAGGCATACCTCCCCACGGCAACCACACCCTCACAGCGCATGCGCCCCCCCTCCTCTCTCCCCTCCTACGCTCCCCCCTCTCTCCTCTAGGCATCTCTGCCCGCGTCCACACTCCCACTGCGCATGCGCGTCCCCCCTCTCTCTCCTCTCCTACGCTCCCCCCCCTCTCTCCTCTAGGCATCCCTACCCGCGGCGTCCACACTCCCGCTGCGCATGCGCGTCCCCCCCCTTTCTCTCCTCTCCTACGCTCCCCCCCCCCTCTCTCGCCTCGCGACGCCGACGCAGGCAGCGTCTGCTAGCGAGTTTCTTGGTTGAAAAAAAAACCGACTGCTCGCGCTGCACAACCGTTCACTGGCCACCCCGTATATATGGCACTGGATCTTGACCTGCAAGGTGGTGCCGGTGGGAGATTTCTCCTGTGCGTTGTTGAACAATAAAAATTCGCAGCGTGCGCGTTAACTAAAAGCGGACTGCGGGTCTCTGTGTCCAGTCGGAGTCTTCTGTCTCTCATTGCCCATTAGAAGCGATTGGCATGTTCCAGTAGGAAACACCTGCTCCATCACTGCGTGCTTTGCGCCTCCCCAGTTTTCTCTCCTGCGCAACGCTGCGATGAGCGTCAGCGTCAACGCCGCCGCCAGTGTAAGCGTTAGCACCCGCTGCTTAACATCTACACATGGTTCCCTTTAGCGGGAGATGGCGTAATTTTTTCTTTCTGCTCATCTGTATCCTCAAAATGAAGACATTTTCAAAACAGCTTTGCTTTGCTTTTGAACTCTTGTCTAGTGTTTTATAAAAAGTAACAACTGTTGTGGTTAAAGTGACTGACATCCTTGCTAAATTTGTTCGTTAATTCACTATGAGCCTTTCACCAACCGCAAGTGCAGTCAACGTAGCCGCGGCGCTTGAATTCACGCAAAACACCGTGAACGCCAGAGTGGTTTTGTGATTGTATACGTTTATTTGAGAGGAACAGATCACAAGAAAAGCAGGCTGTTATCAGTTTTGGTGTTGTGAGCTGCGCTCGACACCGCACTACTTGCGGCTTAAGTACACACCGAGTATTAAATGTATGAAGATAGCGGAAAAGTTAACGGCAGTTTTGTTAGTTTTGGCGGCTTTTGGTAGGTTTGGCTGTATAGATAATATCCACGCAGAAAGGATATAATTCCATGATTAAAGCTGACAGCCCTTCTTCTCACATACGGTGCAGAATAAGCCTGGCGCTATAATGATCCATTGGAATACACAGCGCTTAATGAACACAACACACATGAGGCAAGAACAAGGACGTGCGCTGACTGCCAACAGTTGGTTTATTGTGCGTTAAGCATATATAAATAGTTCGGTAAAAAAGAAGGGAGGAGAACCAGCGAAGGAGGAGGACTTATGCGCATGTGTGTGACGATGACATGAGACCATGAAGCTTCTGATTATTTTTCGAGATATCGGTATTCCTTGTCAGTTTGGGTGGGCGAAGGCGCACTGGCACAATCGTCGCCTTTGCACATCTGATATACGTTTCAAAAATTTCACGTGCCACATTGTCCTTATGTCGGTGCAACACTTTTCTTTTTCCAGCAGCGGAGAGCACCCACAGTCTGCGCAATGAATTAGGTAAATTGCTACCGTGCTTTTTTTTGACGTTTTTGGCGTGCTCTCGTAGACGATCATTGAGACATCGTCCTGACTGGCTATGTATGATGTGCCACACGTCGTGGGAAATTCGTACAGGATCTCTTTTTTTGCACTGTACATAGGGCGGAGCGTGGTTCTTCTTGCCGGATTTCAAGTCTGTGGAATCTCCGTTGGACACGTTTGCACAAGGATGACAGCTTATTCGGGGCAGAAGAAACAACACACACCTGCTCTCCCAGCGGCCATTTTTGATCCGATGTGAAAGTGCGTGAACGTAGGGTATCACCAGTAATTTTGATTTGTCGAGTTGAAGCCGTTCTTTTTCTTTGGGGCATCTGATGTCTCGAACCAAGACTTCAATGAAGGTAGAGAGGAGGGGTTCCGAGAATCCACTATCTCTGAGGCGCTTAAGTTGGTCATCGAAGCTGTGGTCGATTCTGTGTAAGCAGCTGCGGGAGAGGGCGTTCTTCATTGCTCTGAGTGCAACAGCGTGTTTAAGTGTTCTTGAATGTGCTGATGAAAAGGGCAGGAGTTGCTTCTTGGACCAAGGAGCTCAAGCGCAGCACATGTGTTTGCGTCCAAGGTGGAGATCAAAGTCTAAAAAGCGGATGTGTCCATCTACTGGAAGTTCTCTGGTGAAGGTATGGTGAAGGATAGGCCATGAAACGTTGACTTGAAGGCACAAAAAATCGCTTCATCTTGCGCATGAGCATCTTCTAGTTTGGCAGTCACCGAGCAGATCCGAACCAACGAGCTCGCCTCAACACCTTCTTAAGTGCTATAATGATATTGCACATACTTCATGACGCCATATGGCATGTTTTATTAGGTGGTGTGAAGTTTCCAGTTCTTGCAAAAACTGACATAGCTAAGTCACGAGCCTAAAACAGTGGAAAAAGTAAAAAAAAAAGATCAGAAAGTGTGCTGCAGTCTTGCCGGAACTGTTAACATAGTGCAAGCCGACTTATTTTAAGGCATTTCCAGAGGCGCAAGATAGTGGTTTTTAAGCGTTTATATGTTCATACCGTTCTTCATAAACATTCAAGCCCATGTCCCGCAGTTGCACTATTTTCTATCAACCCACAAGCACTCAGGTGGCCCTAAAGCGACAACGCCCTTTGGGTACAAATAGATGGTGGCGTAAAATTGGCTGGATGCTAGTTCTCAACTGCGCCTTCAAAGATCAAACGTAGACTACATAAAAAAAAAATAAAAAATAAAAAAAACGAGATATACATTGGCGAGGTTAAGAAAAAAAACACGAAGTACTGAAATTGGCCGCAATAACACGCTCCCTAAAATTACTTGGAGGGGAAAAGAGTCTAGGGAGCAATAATGGAAGGAAAAGCGGGTCTTCGTAGCACGAGGTAAAATGGGAAAACTTCAAGCAACCTAATACAAATACATGCAAGAAATTTGCTCAGAAAAAGCATGGCGCCCATAAGACGACCTCGGTCTGAACAAACCTCAATCTTTTCTTTGTCCTCTCCACCCTCTCCGCGCTGAAACCAGGATGGCGAGGCTGTCAAGGATAACCCCGTGCTGTATAGGAGTGTCTCTCCTGTTCTCTTTTAAAGCATTGTATATTGATCTTGAGCAAGCATCAGCTTTATACATACTTGAGCATGATGTACAATTATGTGATGTCAACGAATCACTAAAAAGCCCTGGCGGCGTTATTTGTAATTTTAAACTGTAATTTCATATTTATTACGTAAATTAATATGGCAGTGGTGAAATTACTCGACCCTGCTGGTAGCTTGACTCGCAAACTCTCTAAGACAGAGTGGGCCTGCTGGATGTAAGAGCTAAGACATGCCGCATAATTATTATCATGAACCAAAAATAATGATCCTTAATCACCTCTTTCTTGCCGTTCTTTCTCTGCGTACCTTCTCTGTAATTGAGTCTCAACCTCATCCATTTTTGTTCGCACGAGTCGCGATGCTTTGGTGATATCTATCTATCTATCTATCTATCTATCTATCTATCTATCTATCTATCTATCTATCTATCTATCTATCTATCTATCTATCTATCTATCTATCTATCTATCTATCTATCTATCTATCTATCTATTTAGCTGCCTAAATCTGGGACAGGGTACTCTCATGGTCACCTCATTACCTTGGTATATACCGAAATTTTCATAATATCACATGAGCGTATGACGAACATAGGGACTGACATTTCACGGCATGAGTAACGACGTAGCAATAACCTGCATTGGTTCTTTGGGCCAAGTAGTTCCTAGCGCAGGCGTGGCTCTCTGGCGGAAAGCTTGCCTGCCACTGTCTCACAGTGGGATTGGGATGCAGTCACGGCCATATTCCAATGACCTGGCGATTCCGAAGGACTGAAGGAAACACTTATTATTTCCCTTTATTAGAGCAGCTTCACAATTACTGCATGTTGCGCGGCACTACGGTTACTTTCGTGATGAATGCACAAACACCATGATCAGATAGCAACTGTTTTAAGTATCTGCGTCGCTGAGTGCAATTAATTAGGGGTTTCTTTATCTTTGGAGATGTCGTTAATTTTCTTTACTCATTTATAAATGAGTCTTCAAAGAACGCCACTTAAGACAAAGGGACGGAGTTGGAGATCTAAGAGAGGATGCTAACGTCAATTAGCGACAACATGCGGAAGGAGTTTTACGGAGTTCACGAAAGCCGATAAGGGAGGCATTTACGCTCCGATGGGCGAAGCCATTCATTATTTTCTAAACGGAGATAGAACCCTTAGCTGCTGTCACAGTTCTTTTCCTTTTTTTATCGTTGTCAACCGATTGAGCAAGGCCAAGTTTCTTCACTGAGGAAAGATACGCTGATACTAGCTGCTAGCCCAGGCAACGCTGTTACCGATACTAGCTCAGAGAACTCGAACTCATACTATAATGTCACGGACCAAGTGCGATGACGGTTTATTTCATTGACGATGAACAAGCGCCAAGACATTGCCTTAAATTTGGCTCCACCAACTTGACGCTTCGTTCAGGCTGTGTTTTTTACCACATCTTGTGGGACGCAAGATGACATAAAAACGTTCATCTACTGTTAGTAGGCGCCGCAGTTACAACTTAATAATCCTTTGATCTTTCAGCAATGAGCGTTTGCGGTACGGAAACTGTTTCATTAACCTCCCGTCTGACACTAACGCCAAACTAAAACGGTCTGTTGTCAAACTGTGCCATTCTAATAAAGGATGGCTAAGAGTGCTGACCGCTGTAACACACTGTTCACCTCTCGTTCTCCGCTTTTACCCTTGTGCACAATTATTAACGCGAAGGCCTTAGATGCCTCATCAAACGGGAAAATTGACCGACGGCGGCAACCGTGCCGCGGCGTCGGGGACTACTGATGCAAAAAAAAATCATCATCACGCGAAGAAGTCACAATACGACGTCATAATGACTACACAGGTCGCAAAAATATGTGACGTAATCATGACTTTACAAATTCTGTCGTGACGGTTATGTGACGCAATGCCACACGATGGCGTTGCAGCGCCCTCCTTTGGGCGGCAAACAAAAGGGGAGAGCGCATGACCTCAAGAGGAGAAAATGAAGACGGCGCTTGGCAGTGGCACGCGAAGTCCCTAGTCGTGTTCCCTGCTTCCTTATGCATCGACTGGGAAGAAAAAAAAGATGGCTTTCGCCTTAGAGTTGTCTTAGGTGAATGCACAAGGGACTCTGGGAGTTTTTAGGGTTGCGTGCTAACTACTACAAGAAAATCGGTTCTTCGGGGGGGGGGGGGGGAGCGGGGTACTTGTACAAGAGGTTGAAATTACGTTAAAAAAAATGACGGCACATTTAGTGTGTGACACGCAATGTCACATAAAGTAGCATTGCTTGCCTAGTCAGAAGCAATCGTGATGTGCATGCACAAAAAAAAAAGTAAAGAGACCTAACCAACTAATCTGTTGGCGTAAAAATAAACGCCATTTAGTGACTGACGAAAAATATTTAGTGCCTTAGAGTTGGCGGAATTCGCGCTTACAAAATAAAAAAACCAAACAAAGAAATAATCACGAAAAAAAGCCCCTCCGCTCCCCCCCCCCCGCTCTCTTCAAAAAAGAAAAAGAAATGGCCAGTAATGGGTGCTCTTAAGTGTGGACCGGCAACCGGCCCACTACCTAAAAAACTGGCCAAGCCGGTCTAAAAGGGGCCAAGTGGCAATCCTATCAGTCGTAAGGAACACAACAGGCAGTGAGGAGACATGCGTGGTCTACAAATACCTGGTATAGGATTACGAGTACTCATAACGTTCGCTATCTACTGACGTCGCTAAGATTAGCCACAATCTTAATGATGCCAGAAGACAATTAGGCTTTAAGGAGGGCAAATAAGGACACCGCCCTCGTACTCTTTTTTTCTCTTTCCCACTTTCATTGAAATCATTTTTGTCCTGAGTGTGACCTCTGCCTTTCAATTAAAACTGCAGGTAATGCCCTATATCCTTTCTATGGTTACGTCATTTATTCATTTGTTAAGTTTTGTGAAGTCAAGTGAGGGGTCCCTCGATGTGTTCCTTTTCTATTCATCTGTGTACTTGTCAAATCGTAGGAGGTCATGGGCCTCAGTCAGGAAATGCACCCGCACTGATGCCCGCAGCAGCGATCACAAGCACGTGTGACGTAACTGACAGCTTCCTATTGTATTGCGCTATCCCTCGGCATATACCCGCCATGGTGGTCTACCAGTTATGGTGCTCGACTGCTGATCCGCATGACACGGGATCGAATCCCGGCCACGACGACCACATTTTGATGGATGCAAAATGCTGAAGGTACGTGTACTTATAGTTGCGCATTGAAAAACACCACATTGTCGAAATTTCCGGAGCTTCCCACTACAGCGCCCTTCATAATCCTATGTTGGTTTTGGGACTTAATACCCCCCAACAATTATTATTATCCGGCCGTACACGGATAAAGAGAGCAGTATGGTACGTGCTGCACGTACGTTGTTAAATAGAGGAAACGCATCCTCGCAGCGCTTCTTCCGCATCTTCACTGACTGTGCGCACAAGCACTCAGTCTGCGAAAACGACAACGAATGCTTCGCAGATTGCCTTTACCCGAAAATTTTGCTTTATACATATATGTTAGTGTAGGATGAATCTATGACCCTGTAATGCACCGTTTCCACGGGAACACGCAAGTATTAAAAAAAAGTACAACTAAAATTGTTAACATGGTCGAACCTTACGTCTTCAAGCGACGCGACGCGACTGGGGTCAGATGGCCTGCGGGGCCTGAGCTTTATTTAAGCAGCCCGGTAATTAAGGCGTATGAAGAGATTTCAGTCTTTTTTATTAATTAGAAGAGCCGGGGAAGTTATCTCTGCCGCTGGAAAGAATCAAAAGACGGCCCTAATGACTTTGAGAGGTGATTTCCTATAATCTGCTACAGCCACACGTGTGGTGTCCGGCCAAGCACCGCATTTGATCAAGTCGATAATGCACAGGGCGCACGAAACGAATAAAAAGCATGCGCTGCATCTTGCCCGGCGCTTATCGGGACCGGGCCACGCAACGATGAACATGTGGCAATAAACGTCTCTCGCCCCTCGGAAACTTGTCTGCTCCTTTTCGCATGAACCGACGCTGACACAACAACTGGCGACGAAGATGGGATTTTGAAGCCGTCGTTCTTCATTTTGGAAGGCAAGTGTTTCCGAATTTTGCTCGGTGACGAAGACCGTCTTTTTGCAGTGTGCAAAGCCGGTGACTTTCATCATGACTGAGGCCGAGGCAGCGGGGACGCACTTCGCCGGGAGACTGGGCCAGCTGGAACCTTTCGACGAGTCCGCCAGCGACTGGGCTTCGTACGAAGAGCGCCTTACGTCGTTCCTGATCGTCAACCGTGTACCTGACAGCGACAAGGTGCACGCGTTCTTGAGTATCATCGGTCCCAAGACGTACGGGCTGTTGAAGTCATTAACAGCTCCAGAACTGCCTTCCTACAAAGAGTTTCGAAGTCCTCAAGAAAGTTTTGAGCGACCACCAGTCCCCGAAGCCGTCCGTTATTGGAGAGCGGGCCAAGTTCCACCGGAGGTGTCAAAAGGAAGGCGAGTCCTTATCTGAGTTTGTCGCCGAGCTTCGTAAACTGTCGCAAACGTGCGAGTTTGGAAGCGCACTGGACGAGTCCCTTCGGGACCGCTTCGTGTGTGGCCTGTTACGAGAAGACATTCAGCGAGTGCTTTTCACGGAAGATAGTAAGCTAACGTTCCAGAAAGCGGTGGAGCGGGCTCTGGCCATGGAAGCAGCTAAAAAGAGTGCTGCCGAGGCACGCGGCTGCGACTTCTCAGTCGGCGATTTGCACAAGGTGCAAGCTGAGTCCCAGAAAACAAGTAAAAGCTGTTTTCGCTGCGGTTCGCCAAGACACAGGAGTGAAGCGTGCCCACATGTGGACGCTACCTGTTTCAACTGCGACAAAAAAGGACATATCCAGAGAGCGTGCCGAAGTGGTCGTAAGAGCTCGTCTAAGAAGAAGCCAAAGAAAACGAATGTCAAGATGCTGACGGTTGGGTCGCGGAAAGCTTCGACCCTCAGTCTAAACGGCGTGTCGACGGCTAAGCTCGACCCAGTCACCGTACAGATGACCATCGACGGCGTCTTGGTGAACATGGAGCTAGACACGGGAGCGGCTGTTTCCGTCATGTCAACGACTCAGTTCCGTCAGCTCTTTCCTTCTGCTGTCCTGGAGCCCACTACAGTAAAGCTTCGTACCTACACAGGAGCACTGGTACGACCCCAGGGGGTGTCCTCGGTCAACGTGCGGCACGGCGAACATTTGGCGCGTCTTCCGCTCTACGTCGTGGACCACAAGAGACCACCTCTACTGGGCCGGGAGTGGCTACACGCCGTCCAACTGGACTGGGCGAAAATCTGGAACCTGAATAACATTTCAAGGTCAGACAAAACCCATATCAGCGTAAAAAAGAGGCTCGACGCATTGTTGGCAAACTACCAACCCCTTTTCAAAGACGAGTTAGGCACGATAACTGAAGAGCGTGCCGAACTTTTTCTTAAACCTGATATGAAGCCGAGATTCCTAAAAGCCAGGAATGTTCCATTTGCATTGCAAAAAGCTTTTGATGCCGAGTTGGCTAAAATGGAGAAACTGGGGATTATATCGCCGGTTACGACGTCGGAATACGCTACGCCGGCGGTACCGGTAATCAAGCAAGACGGTAGCATAAGGATTTGCGGCGACTACAAGACAACCGTTAACCCGTGCCTTGACGTCGACCGCTAGTCATTGCCGAAGGTGGAAGACCTGTTCGCAGCTTTGTCGGGAGGTAAGCATTTCTCAAAGATTGATCTCAATCGGGCCTATCAGCAAGTGGTTATGTCTGAGTCGTCGAAACAATACCTCACGTTAAATACGCAGAAAGGATTGTTTGTCGACAGTTCATCGACTCGCGTTTGGAATTTCATCCGCACCCGGAATTTTCCAAAGAATAATAGACACCATGCTGAAGGGCTTACGCGGGGTTTGCTGTTACCTAGACGACATCCTGGTGACTGGTAAAGATAGCGAAGAACATTTCATGAACCTAGAAGCTGTGTTAAAACGACTTCTCGAAAGAGGCGTCCGCGTCAAAAAGGAGAAATGTTCGTTTTTCCAGCAGGAACTTCGCTACCTTGGTCACAGGATCACCGCACAAGGCATCTCGGCAACGACGGAGAAGCTTGACGCACTCCTCAAGGCGCCAGCCCCTAAAGACAGGCAGCAGCTGCAGTCGTTCCTGGGAGTCGTCAATTTCTACGGCAAGTTCCTTCCTAACCTAGCAACGGTGGCGCAACCATTTTGCATGTTGCTACGTAAAAACGCCCCGTGGTGCTGGGATAAGCGCTGCCAGGAAGCGTTCACCAAGATTAAGAGCTCGCTAGCTTCTCCACCCATTTTCGCGCACTACGACTCGTGCAAACCGCTACAGCTATCATGCGATGCATCACAATATGGTTTAGGCGCGGTTCTTTCTCATGTTTTGGATGATAGTAGCACGAAGCCAATCGCTTTCGCATCGCGGACGTTGACCGATGCCGAAAAAAAATACAGCCAGCTTGAGAAAGAGGCCCTTGCAATTATATTTGGTGTTAAGAAGTTCCATTTCTACATTTATGGTCGTTCATTGACATTAGTTACCGACCATAAACCACTTCAGACCAATCTTGGGCCCGACAACCGGCATTCCGACCATCGCGGCGGCACGTTTGCAGCGCTGGGCTGTCACACTATCAGCTTATCGGTATTCTCTCATTTTCAGACGGTCAAGCGAGAACGCTGAAGCCGATTTCTGCTCGCGCCTCCCGCTATCAGTTGTGGAAGATGAAACACAAGATCGAGAGGAAACCTTCTATTCATTGCGGTTGCAATCGATGCCAGTTTCGAGCCAAGACATTGCGCGAACAGCTCGGGACCCCTTGCTTTGTAAAGTGACCGATTTTGTTGTTGCGGGGTGGCCATCGTCTGTGACTGAAAAAGAATTGAAGCCTTTTTTTGACAGACGGAACGAGCTCACAGTTCACCAAGGCTGCATCATGTTCGGGATGCGAGTGATCGTGCCGGCAAAGTTGCGCAGCTTGCTGCTGGACGAACTCCACGAAGGGCACCCAGGCATCGTGCGCAGCAAGCAACTGGCGCGGAGCTACGTGTGGTGGCCGTCCATCGAGGCGGACCTCGAGCATCGTGTCAAGGCTTGCGTAAGTTGTCAAGAACAACGTGGCGAACCATGCAAAGCGCCCCTCCATCCTTGGTCTTGGCCAACAGCACCGTGGCAGCGTGTACATGTAGTTTGCTGGCCCCTTTTTGCACGCAATGTTTCTTGTGGTCGTGGACGCTCACTCCAAGTGGCCGGAAGTGTTTGTTATGCGCTCGACTACGGCGGACGCTACAGTTGACAGATTGAGAAAACTGTTTGCGCGGTTTGGTTTCCCATGAAACCATTGTCACTGATAACGGCCCGCAGTTCATCTCGGAAGAGTTCAAGCTTTTTGTGAAAGAAATGGGCTGTCGTCACGTACTTACAGCACCGTATCATCCCAGCTCAAATGGGCTTGCAGAGCGTTTTGTTCAGACACTTAAAAACGCTCTTCGTAAACCTACTGGAAAGGACACGTTACAGCTAAGACTACAAAAGTTCTTGCTTGCTTATCGCAACGCTCCCCATGCGACAACTAAGGAGTCACCAGCAAACTTGTTCTTACACCGTCGGCTGCGAAGTCGACTCGATGTTGTCAAGCCAGAGGTGGGAGGAAAGGTTGCGTATAATCAGTTCAAGCAAACCATGGCTCGCCCACGTCGTGATCATGACATAGCAGTCGGTGACCGAGTGATGGCTCGTAATTATCGTGGCAGACCCAAATGGGTCCCTGGCGTCGTGGTGGGGCAGTCAGGCCCTTTGTCTTTCACCGTTCGTGTTACCACTCCCAGGGGCAGTTTCACCTGGCGTCGTCCCAAGGACCAGCTGCTCGGGCGGACCTCGGATCAAGACCGCGAGGCATCGGACCAGGAGGGATCAGAGTTCCTGGTGGTTCAGCCGAGCGTCGACCCAGTGACATCCTCCGCTCCTACCACCAGTGGTCCCTGACGTTTCGCAAGAGATCCAGACGGCGGGTGCAAGACGCTACCCGTTGAGAAACCGTCGACCACCTCAGAAATATCAAGCTGGAGTTTAGCTTGGTAGAGTAGCCCATATAAAAGGGGAGGGATGTGGTGTCCGGCCAAGCACCGCATTTGATCAAGTCGATAATGCACAGGCGCACGAAATGAATAAAAAGTATGCGCTGCATCTTGCCCGGCGCTTATCGGGACCGGGCCACGCAACGATGAACATGTGGCAATAAACGTCTCTCGCCCCTCGGAAACTTGTCTGCTCCTTTTCGCATGAACCGACGCTGACACAACAACACGGTTCTCACATCAAGCGTGGTGCTGCACGGAATGAAGAAAAATGACGAGAAAAAAAAAAGACGGGGATTGGGTTTTCTGGCTGTTGAACCGTGCAGCAATAGATTATGTACATTGGGTTCTCAATTATGACTAGTAAAGAGTTCGAAAATCTTGGTCGCCTTCCATTTTTTTTTGTTTATTGAGAATGGATGAGGACTGAAAGCTCCTGATAACCACCCTTAGCTCCTAATGTCTCCTCGTCTCAAGCACTATTTAGTAAGCATGACATGAATAAATAAGATAACCAGAACATTCTGTTAACTTTTTCACTTTTTCGCACGGCGTCGCAGA
The DNA here is from genome assembly GCA_030522465.1 of Rhipicephalus appendiculatus. Taxonomy (NCBI): domain Eukaryota; kingdom Metazoa; phylum Arthropoda; class Arachnida; order Ixodida; family Ixodidae; genus Rhipicephalus; species Rhipicephalus appendiculatus. Next base: position 5,503 of record JALIZH010021208.1, on the reverse strand, counting down.
GTGCGAAATAAAAATATGTACTGTTTATTTACGAAAGGCATATCAAACTTACCAACGTGGCTCTTGTATCGTGTGTGCACAAACATTAACTTTCCCGTATGTACCGAAGCATTATACATAAGCATGCTTGAGTGTCACTGTTTCAGCGTTCAAACTGAATGTGCCTTCATATTTAGGACACACTTTTTTTTAAAAAAAAAGCGGCTTCATGGTGGCATCAGTGAAGACATTGACGCGTATGTTTCTCTTTTTACCTTTTTTTTTTTAAACGAGTTCAGAGAGCTGAGAATATAGACATATTCAAACTACTGGTATTTTATGCTTTCGTTTGGTATCAGTTGTGCTTTCTATTAAACAGACGTTCACAATATCGTAAATTCTTTCCGCACGAATATCCGAAATATCCGGAACAATTCTCACACCGCGCCCACCGCGCCAGCTCAAGGGGTGTAATGTGTTGCGAGGATAAGCATAAGGACAAGTCCCAGATTCCCCTCCGTGGCGCCTAGTTGCCATGGGCGAGAATTGCAAAAAAATAATTTTTTGAACTTTCATTTAGGTGCCTGTTAATTAGCATCATGTGTTCAATATCAATCCGCACGCCCAACTGCGGCACGCCATTTTCTACACCGCGGGATTGGCACGTAAAACGCGAGAATTAAGTTCAATTGTTCTATACTCGCGCTACATTGGTTATGCATAACAAAGTTTTATTGTATGCATCTAACAATGCAGGAATTTGTGCCAGCTTAAAGTTCTATGAAATGATCCCATAACTTTATGCGCAAAGTGAGCAATGCGCGCGCGACGCGCCTCTGCACCCCAACTCTCGTTGTCGACGATGTCACCCGGGTGAGGCGGGGTTTTGTGGTCTTATCGTTCCCCCCCCTGCGCATTATAAAAGAAACACCCCCAGTTCGGCCCGTGAAGTACCACAATCTCGCATTCAGCATATGTTGTACATAATAGAACTCGAGGATATCCGCCGCTGTCGGTACCGCGAGATTGGCATGCGTGGCGTCGCCATCAACGCGCCACTTCGAGTGAGGTAAACCACCCAACGACATCGCTAACTATCTTGTGGCATCTAAGTAGAGTTCTCGACCAATACAGGCCGCATAACCAAGACGCTGCCTGTCGTCCCAACGTCGACCTTGTATACCTAAGCAAAATTTCTTTTGATTTGCTCGTGCGAAAGCATTAATGTCAGATTCAACGCAGTCGAGCGGTCATTCGAGTTTCGCGCTGCGAATAAAGTCACAGACGCTCTGCTTGAAGTGAGCAAGGAACCCTCAGAGGACACAAGGCCGCCAGACGCACTCAGCAGCTAAGCCTAGTTGCGTTTAGGTATAGAGTCGGAGTGATACGGAGCTTTGACGACGCTTCCTAAATTTCAGGCCTAAATATCAGGCTCTATTTTGTCATGCTGCATGGACGAATACTTTCATTGCGAAGCCCGGAGTGACGCAAACAATGATGTAAAATGTTGGTAAAAGAAGCATGACGTCGAAACCTCAGCGGTAGAAACTGCACTAGTCATGCAGACATTTCAGAATCAGTATAGACGAGCCGTCTATGAAACATACTGGAAGATATGTACAGCGGGTAGACAACCGCAATAGTCCACCGAGCAACATCCCAGTATGCAATCTCTTCCACAGAGCGCTTATGTTCAGGCCACCTTATATTCAAGTAATGACCCCTTTTGCCAATGTAGACGTGAACGTAGGAAAAAATAGGTCGATGCGTGACTTCTAATTTGAAATGTACAAACGCGGATGCGTGTTTTATAGTACAGGCGTTTTCATTCACACATGAACATTCTTTTGCTGATTAACTTCACATTTTTACGCAAACTTTGCTCGTTTTGTTAGGGCAAGAAAATAGAAAAGTTACATTGCATCCACCCGTTACATTTTTGAGCGTATGCGGCATTTTATGCAAATTGGCTAAGGGCAGTATTCACCACCCCGCGCTGTGGACCTTGTAGTTCCTTGACTTTAATTTATTTCAACATGAGGATTGCTTCGTATTTGAGCCACATGTACTCACTCGTGGCCTCTGTAGGTCGGCTTTTTACTGTTGCCTTTTAACCGCAGGTATATGAAAGGGCAGTGAAGCAACTAGTAGCACCAAATGTTGCCACTACATTGAAGCAACTTTCTGAACGTTACGGCAATGTTGTGTCAACATTTAGTGCTACTAGGGATATTTGGGTTGCAGGTATCGTTAGTCATTTCGAAATAGAATCCTCATTCGCCTACCAGTTCTGGTAACGAACGCAGAAATGACTACACCACTATCTCGTCAAATGTATATGTCTTGGTATTTCTAGTCAACTTGATCATTGCGCGCAGAAAGCAGCACAGGAGGAACCACGAAATCTCATATACTACAAGCATTACTGTGGCACCCTCTGAGTATCTTCTTCTCAACGCCTCCCGGAAAGCGGCGGAAACAGCGAGTATTGCCACTTTGTAGTGGCATTGCGGAAAGAGTAGCAACAGAGTGTTGTTAAGAATGGCGTCAACACTTAAATTACATATTTATGTACTAGGCACAAGAAGGGTGATTGTTATGGCTGTGCTTTATAAGTTGTCGTAGTGTCAGCCGCACAAAACATGCATACGTGTAATCTTCCTGCTTTTTCTGATGTTTTTCTAATTGTATAGCTCTCATGCACATGCAATCAGCAAAAAAGTTACAAGAGCGTTTCGAAAAATTAGCTATTCCAGAGAAGCACTTTCGCCCTCGCGTGTTTTCTCACGTGGAACGCCAACACCTTTTGCACGTGATCACTCACGTCAAGGGAACACAGAACCAATTTAACTTGTTCTTTGATTCACGGCTTCCCAGAACCGCGGGGTTGGTAGCGTTCTCTGATAAGCCTAGCCTTTAGATTTCGCCAAGTTAAAAATCGGTTATTATTTTTTAGGCTCCACTTTAGCCTGCACAGCACAGCACCTTCTAAGCAACACGTACGCGCGCTCCGTGTAGAGGGATGCGCAACGAAGAATTAATGTGAAATGTGAGTTTCACACCACAGTAGGAAGCGGAATGTACTTGTGTGGCCTACCCTGTGCAAGCCGAAGCGTTCAATCTTCTCCTGTCCGTTTTATTCTTTCTCGTTAAACTGTTGCTAGGGTGGACTTTGTGCGGGAAATAGGTCAGCTGCGCCATTACTGCAAAAGTGTTTTGTCGCCACACTTTGGTGCAATTTGTCACGTGCTCTCTGAAGCGTAACATTACCTTTTTTTTCAACTGTTTATGTGGCCAGTTTTAAATTCCAGATCGACATACAAAGAAAGGAAAGTTTAAAGCTGTAAGGGTACATGTATGTGTCCCTTGCTGTTATTTTCTGTCAGATGCTTCTCCAATTTGCATGTTTGCTGGACAGGGACGAATAGTTATACGCACCGTGAACACATTGAGAAGCGTCGCTGAACTACTTAGTTTTCTGAGATTCAATGGCGAAACATAAGGTGAAGGGGATCGTATGCAACCAATTTTTCTAATCACCTTTTCTACCGCTTTTTGCATTGCAAGAGGAAATCAATCATTGTAAGGGATGACGCGCCTTTGTCGATGCACGATTACGAGAACGGAGATCACTACGGTAGTTGCGCAGTTCAACCTCTTCACGTAATACTATGAAAGCTATTCGCAACCGATGACCTAAACTACCTCGTGAGATGACATCTCAGTTCGGAATCCAAGAAAGAGCAAAATAATGCCATACAGAGGGACTTCGTCAAACTTACAGTCATAGATTTTTGAACCCTTCCGAGGCACTCAGAAGAAACCGTAGGTGAAAATCGATGCCGCCCATCGATCTCCCCGACACCCGATAAAAGCGTGGCGGTTAGTAGCTGTTGTAAAAGCCTACTTTAGTTCAAATCCCCTGGAGTGAGGAACAAAGAAAAGTACTTCAAGGTGACGATCAAGAGAAAAAAAATAAACTCTCGAGTGACCGTGATATACGACGTAGGGAGATTTATTTCTTTTCTGCGTGCAGCCAACTCGTAAAGATGGCTTCCCTGTGAGATGAGCTCACGCAGTGGCAAAAGCTTATGGCCAGTGTGACTAGGCCCTTTACAGTTGATCACAGCGCGGTGAGCCTTCAGCCTTCCATTTTTACGGTCGGTCGTTTTACGCGGTCCCGCAAAGCGGGTTCATCTGAACAGCCATCAATTTCACCTCGCCTCTTCAAGAAAAAGAGAAAGTTGAAAAAAAAGTGAATAAATGACCGCACTTCGTCTACTTGACACAGGGGAAAAATTCTGTCGTTCCTATTAATGACCCAGCACCATCAATGCGCGTTCATTCGCATCACGTCGCTGATATGTTTCATCCGTACGCTTCAAGAAAGCTGTGTATAGGTTCATAGTTAACTGTGGGAAAGCAGCACACTTCTTGGGTATTATAAAACAGGCAATCGTGTGGATCCAGAGAATAATTGGACTATCAAACACCTAAGCACACCTCGATGTCACGTTGGAAATATTCAGATGAAAACGCCTGAACTCTAGGCTTAAGGCACGCAAACATATACTTTGTCATTCGCACATTCTTTTGCAACCGTCACTCTGCAGAAACAAAAAAGCCGGCAGATCCCACGCACTGTGGGAATCGATGTAATGCGAAGCAGCCAGGAAGGAGCAAATCATGCTTTACATAATTTGCATGTCATGTTTTACATGTTACGACCTGTCATTTGTGTTCGTCATACAGTCACGTCGCGATATACCAATTTTGGTGTATGTCAAGCTAGCGAACTGGACGCAAGCGCACCATGAGCGTGGCATGTAAATGGCATTGTAGATGACATGCATGCCAAGATTTTCATGTTACCACCTGCCACTTATGTTCGTTATACGGTCATGTCACTCAATACCAAATTTTGTGTATATCAAGCTAACGAAACGGCCGCGAGCGCGCCATGAGCGTGGCATGCAAGTCATGTCGCACATGACAAGTCATGATTTTCATATTACCACTTGTAGTTGATGTTCGTCATACAGTCATGTCACTCAATCCCAAATTTGGTGTATATCAAGCTAACGAAACGGCCGCGAGTGCGCCATGAGCGTGGCATGTAAATCATACTTTTCATGACAAGTTAGTCATGATTTTCATGATATGACCAGCCATTTATGTTCGTCATGCAGTCATGTTATGCCATACCAAATTTGGTATAAATCCCATTAACGATACGGCCAGGAGAGCACAAAGTCGTAGGCGGCTAGATAGATAGATAGATAGATAGATAGATAGATAGATAGATAGATAGATAGATAGATAGATAGATAGATAGATAGATAGATAGATAGATAGATACGCTCAAAGTCGCCGAAGTTCGCTAAGAAATGCTTCGCATTTAAAAAAAACACGAGGAAACCTAATTATTCTATAAACAAAGCCATCGCTGGAAAAATATTTGTGAGCTTCTGAAAGCATTGCTCATTCATAATCGAAGACTGTCTTCATTCGCCTATATATATAT
>JALIZH010021207.1:0-18836 GCA_030522465.1 Rhipicephalus appendiculatus | reverse complement strand
GTATCAAAATCGCGCCACACAGAAGTAACACTTACAAGGCTAAGAACAGGACACACATACAGTACACATTCATATCTTCTGTCCGGTGGTGATCCACCCGTTTGCGAAAAATGTGGTGAACCACTCACCGTTCTCCACATCTTAATCCAGTGCAAGGCATTAGACACTCTTAGGAAAAAGCACTTCCCATTACCCTACCGAGAGCATCCCTCAATGTTCATCGGTAGGGATCCACTCTTCAAACATCAGTCATTGTTCGCATTTTTAAATGATGTTCGCAGCTTTCACGTTATCTACCCTGGGAATCTGCAGCGCGACCTCTGAAGAGAGGTCGCTGCTGCGGTAGATACATTACAAAGCACCTGTCTCGCGCCCTTGGACACAAGGGCGTTGAAGAGACATTCGTGCTCTGTCATCTCTCTATAGCTTTATTATCAGAACCACTTGCCGCTCATCTTCACTGTACACATTTCATGTCACTTTCATTATTTTAATACCTTTATGTTTTACCCGCCTTTAGCGCGAGGAATTTTAGGCCCCTATACAGCCAGTCACCATACCCATTGCTCACATCTTTTGTCTCATGTACTGGCGCTCTTTGGCCATCACATGGCCCTTGCGCCAATAAACGCAATATATCATAAGAAAGGATCAGGACAGAAGAAATCAATAAGGCACGCACTTTCTGCTTCATGTGCCTCTTTCTTCTGACGGTCGTCCGGCCTTTAGTTAACTGACAGTAATGTACCAACAAGCCCAGCAATTAGTTAGGCTCAATTACACCGAGATCGTGAATCTTCACTGTTGCAATCAGCCCGTTTTCATTTTTTTATTGGTATTTTTCGTACCTTCCAGCACTCGCTTCGGTTACAAAAATTAGTTAGCGGTATCTCTCAAAGGCATATATGAAGCAAGCATATGTCGACGCGGAAGGCATCAGGCGGCGAGGCGTGTTCACGCCACTCAACAGTTCTAGTACACTTAGTGTTACCACCCGTCCCGGATTTCACGGTACTGTCCCGAATTTTCATACAGCATGTCGAGTCCCGCACCGTACCTGTCCGGACAGCTATATGACCCGGATTTGTTCCGGACCATACAGTTAAAAATTTTTAAGTGATCCAACGCAAGCCCAACAACGCGCGTCACACTACGGAACACGACGTTAGCACGAATTGCACGCACGAAGCTATGTTACGGTGGCTAGCGGTGGCTGCGAGGGGCTTTAGCCACTTTAGCAAAACTTCCGCGTGAAGTGCGTCAACTTTCACGAGTACATTCTCCAGGAAGATGAAGTGTTGCGAACAGCGCGCAGCCAGCTGAAGTACCACTTCAAGAGACCGCAACAATAAAGAAACAATTGATTTGTCTGGAACATACCGCAATAAAGAAAACTGATTTCTCCGACTCCCTACGTTAGTGTATGCCCTCCCCCCTCCCCCCCCCCCACACCCCCCGTCCTGTCTTCCTTCGTTGAAGAGGTGGTAACCACTCTACCGCTAGGTAGCGTACGTGAACGGCGCCAGACGCCAGGCACGCGATGTATTTGACTCATACTGTGGCGTCTTCGACATGCTAGCCGATCGAAACGAGGGACAATAGACAGATGCAGAAAAGTTAGGTCACTTTTTCTGAGTCTACCTTCCAAAAGAGGTCAAATGAACTACCGAAGAGAGTCGGGTTGAATCTTTTTTTTTTTCTTCGAGTGTAGCACTGTTTCGACTACTAATTTGCCTCGGAACGGTGACATGTGCATATAAACCACGAGCAACATTTCTGCTAGTACTTGAGAAAATGAGTTTGTGCAGTGAGCAACCGTAAGTGATTGCGTCAGCTAACATAGTGGTGTTCTACTTTCTACATCCTACAAATATAGACTATTTTACAGACGGGTTTGAGCGCCGCCATATTGGGCTGTTAACCTTTGTGTTTTGTATCTTTAACAGCTAAACGAACAAATTACGGTAGTCGCATGCGCATGAAAACGGTTGGGTTGGTGCATTCGATGTTTCATGGCCTTATTAATTCACGTCGCAAGATACAAAAACAAGAAAACATCGGCTTAACAGCCCAAGATGGCGGCGCCCAGATGTCTTACGGAAAATAGTCGATACTTGATCACTTGAGCAAACCTAATATTGACGCGTTGCCGTGTTTATTTATCTTTTCTTTTTTGGACTTACGTAATGCCTGCCTTGGTGATTTATCTACAAATTGCTGTTTGTACCAACTACAGTGGATGGCGCTTAAGTATACGATTGACGTTAACCCGACATGACTCATTCGTCATAGAAGTACGTGTGTAATGTTTTGAAAATCAGACAGCCAGCACTGCAAATACAATCAGATAGCCAGCACTGCAAATACAAGAAATGCTTCGCATTTAATATATCGCCACGTGCGTGGTGCAAGAAAGACGACAACACAAATGCACGTACGCTGTGTACAGAAGGTAGAAAGAGCAGCGAAGAACTCGCTGGCGCGGTGCGCTAGAAAGACCGACCTGCCGCTGTTCTCTCATCACTGTGTTACGACCTCTGTCTTGACTTTGCGACAATATTATAAATTGTGGCTACCTCAGCACGTTGGCTTTGAAAGAACCGAGGGACCGTGAATCGCCTAGAAACCAGGAAAAAAGATTCACGTTGCCCCTGATCCATTCGCCTTACACGGCTTGAATACCAAAGCCATCGTGCGCGACTACATAAACGTGCAATTCATATCGCGCAAACGCCGCTTTGCTTTTTTTATTACTTTTTTGTACGCGAAGGCCGCAAAGGCGAAGTTAGCGCACAGCTTCGCACTCGAGAGGCCACTAGATTTTTTGAGCTAGCTTTTCCACCAAGGCCACCTTCGCGCGAGACATACGAGGCTTTCGCCTTAATAAATGATGAGCTTGTGACAGCGTTTTCATCCTTGCGCATAACGTGTATTTCGCATTATCTAATCTGTGTTTCTTCTTTTAGTTATTAGGCCTGAGCATGGACGAAGGAAAATAACTAAGGGGGGAGCGTCATGGCATTAGAAGTCACTTTTCCCGTTTAATGAGACATATAGGACTTTCGCTTTAATGTGAATATGATTTTATATGAAGTATACCGATTCATTGTGGTAGATACACATTTCGTTCGCGTAATGCAGACGTCCACGTTGCGGCATCATCTCGCTATGTTTCAAAAGCGGCATAATCCAAGGATTCACGGGGCCGTTGGTGAGGCGCACAGAAACCACAATGTGGCACAATGGCGATCTGGGCTGTGGTGGTGCTTTTTGCTCGTCTTCCTAGCTGTTTTTTGCCAACGTTGACCTAACAAACACAAGCGTTCAATTCTAGAATGGTCGAGCTGCGCGCAAGCGCAATGCACTTTGTATCACCGAAGGTAAAGTGCAGTACAAAGCAATGATCATTATGTGAAGTGGTAGCGCTTGAACGTGAACGTGAGTGAGTGCCTACGAGTGTGAGCACACGTGAGTACGAACGTGAGTGCTTATGAGTAGAGACCGGATTTTAGGCAAATGCCTATTTTGTTCCTTGCGTTCCTATCGTGTCACTTTGATATATGTGCATGAATTAGGGGTTAAGGAGGGCTTTTATAGTGTTTTTATAGTGCCTATAAATGCCTATTTTTGGGGTTTGTGCCTAAATGTCTATAAGTGCCTATAAATGCCTATTCTCAAAACGGGCGCCTTTTTGAGCACTATTTAAACTCAAATTTTGCTTTCGAGTACAGTTTCGGACCATAATTTATGTTACCAGGCAAAATTGACGTTTCGAAACTCTATGGGGTGCAACAACCTAGTTCCCTGGGTCAACAAACTTCCGGAAAAGCAACAGCTAGCAGCAGTGAAATGGGACGCGCCGGCCACCTTACCCACCGCACTGACATGGCGCGAGTGGTTGGAGCAGGGTTAGGAGGAGGAGAGGAAAAGACGCTATTTCTGCAACCCTAAATGGGAGCACGTCCCAGTGTATAGAGTGGAATGGGGAGAGGAAAATAATGGTGGGAAGAGGAGAAGGGAAGAAGAGGAGAGTGGCGTCCATGGCCGAGGACGTGGCGGGCGGCTTTTACAATCGGTTTTCCAGTCCAGTGTTCCCAAAGAATTGAAGCACCTCCTTGAAGACCTGGGTGTGGTGGGGGGGGCAGGGAACAGGAGGTGACTCTGTGCAGCAGCAGGAAGATGGAGAACGAACGCGAAACCATGGAGTGCCGTCAGGGGAAAGTAGAGTGTAGGTTAAAAAAAATGAGATGTGCACGTGGTTTTTGTTTCGTTCGTAATTTACTTCTTAAAGGGCGCTTCACCAGGTCACCTGAGAAAGTTTAGTTAGACATTGAAAGTTGTTGCGTGCCCAATGAAGAGCTTTGTACCACAAGAATTTAATTGGTTAATTACGAGCCGCGAAAGCATGATGCCGGTAGGTGAGCTTGAAACCTTTGCCACTCGCAAGCCAAATTCCTTCCCTGCCTTCTTCGGTATCGGAGCAACTCGGAGACGCAAGATCACACAAAGCAGACGGATCAACACGTCATGTGCACGCAAGGTTACACTGTGTGCGCATGACATGCCTAAGCCAGGTCGTGCACACAAGCGGTGTTGTATCGTTTCGGCGTTCTCTTTAGTGTACTGCCTGTTTCTGTGGGATGGATCCCTCCATGCGTTTGGAGAGGTTGGCATGGACCATGTATCGTTACCACGACACAGCGCGTCGCACCGCTGGATCTGCTGCAAGGGACGATGCACCGAAAACATATGCTAAATGTTGTCAGGGCTTGCGCCCGCACGACGCGGGATCGGCGAGAACACGAACGCAAACGAAATGGAGGCAGCTTAGTGTCGCATCGCGCTCGATTCGAAGTAAAAAAAGTTAAAATGCGCACAGATTCCGTTTGTATGTTTTAATATTTCTATCAAATTTCATTCGTTTATTCAAGCAACAGATTGCACAAATTACACATGTCCCCTTGAATAATTACACATGTCGCCTCGAAAATAACGCAGGACCATTCCTTGTTGCACGTCACCTCCTCCATATAGTGGTGCGCGCGCTCGTAGGATCTAGGGCAAGCGGTGTTCAGTATGACATTTCCCCTCTTTCGGAGGCTTGTAGCGTTGCAAGTATTGGCAGACGTGATCGTTAGCGCCCCAGTGCATACATTATTACACTTGCCAGCTCGAAATGCTCCAACCTGGTAAGGGGTTCTTTAGACAGAGGAGAAATTCACTCCGCGTGATTAGACCCGGCCAATATGAGGCTAAAAGACCAGTCTGGCCTTTTAGTGGTCTGGCTACTGGCTCCTGTGCTGCCCTTCTCAGCCATGTTGAAAAGAAAGAGACCTAGGAGCGTGTTTATTCGACGGTGGACCCTTAACTCACCCGACGGTTCCAAATCAACACGATACGTAGGAAGTGCGGTAATACACAATCACTGGGAACATACAGTTCGGCTACCCCAATGCGCATCCGTCTTTACAGCAGAATGCTACGCAGTCTCAGTGGCGGTAGGAAAAATAGCAAATGAAAACATCGAGAACAGTATAATATACACAGACTCATTAAGTGTACTAACAGCACTTCAGCACCCCGCAGGGGCGTCTGCGCGAGCAGGCGTTTGGTGTGTGGCGACACCACGGACCCGAGCCAACGGGGGGGCCTCGACCTCCTCCCACGCCTCGCCGTGCGTGGCTCTGCCGTGTCCGGGGAAAAGGGGATCCTGGGGGTTGAGCTTACGCCGGGTGTTTGGACCTTTAAGGCCCCCCGGCCGAGGCAACACACCCCTTTGGCCCCAGCTTCACGTAGACGGCACCCCTGGGCTGACCCACCCAGGGGAAATCGGCAGTCGCCTTTTCCTGTCTCTCTCTCTCTACCTACATCTTCGTCTTTTTCTCTCTTTCAATCTTTCCTGTCATCTCCTCTCTTCCATTCACTTCCAATTTTCCAGGCGGCGAGGGTTAACCTTGTGTGGGTGCCCAACCTTGGCTACACATATTTGGTTATAGCGGCAATATACGGCTGGCGTCTGCAGCCTTATACATTTAAGTACTGCAGCGTCCCCAAGTTGGACTCCATGGTGGGTGGCCGCCATTGCTGCCGAAACAAACAACATAATCATGGGAACACCTGCATTTCCCCGTCTACTTGATCGTCTCCCTCAAAAGAGGGTACGGACCGAAGAACTAGCATGTTTTAGCCGACCAAGACTATCCTTTCCGAAATTTCACGTAATCCACAGTGAAAATCCAGAAAAACAAGCCAGATCTATCTCCCCATTTGTTGTGGCAAGGTCTCTGACCGATATCTTAGGACCAGGATACAAGGTAACCAAGATGGCTAGCGGTGACCTCCTACTTGAGCTACCGGAAAAACACCATTATGACAAACTTGACAGCCTGACAAGTTTTGGCAACATTTCAATATCTGTTTCACCTCATCGATCAATGAATAGCTCACGTGGAGTCGTATCAGAAGCAGACCTCCTTCAATTGTCTGAACAAGAACTTTTAGAAGGTTGGAAAGATCAACATGTGACCGATGTGAAACGAATTGTGATCAGACGCGACAACAAAGAAATACCTACTAAGCACCTCATACTCACTTTTGCATCTAGCACGTTGCCATCAACTGTAGAAACGGGCTACATCAAACTCTCTGTCCGTCCTTACATCCCCAATCCAAGAAGATGCTATAAATGTCAGCGGTTTGGCCACGGTTCGCAGAACTGCCGTGGTCAGGAAACTTGTGCGAGATGTGGAGGCCACGGCCACCCATCCGACAACTGTGTTGCCACACCTCACTGCGTGAACTGTGACGGGGACCACGCCGCATACTCGCGTTCGTGTCCCAACTGGAAGAAAGAGAAAGACATTATCAGCCTAAAAGTCAGAGAAAACATTTCATTCAAGGAGGCCCGGAAGAGGTGCTCTCCTTTCCACAACACACCTTATGCTGATGCGGCGCGTCGGGGGGCAGCGTCACAGCAGCTATCGCCACCTGGACAGCCCGCTCACAGCGAGCTGTTGCTAGTGGCACCTGCCCCCGGGGTGACAGTAGCCAAGACTCCTGCACCCAAACAGCAACCAAGCCCGGTTACCCCAGGGTTGCCGGCTAAAGATCAACCCTCGACGGCAACCTGCGCTACGCGCAGCGAAAGCGCAGGACCGTCAAAAGTGCCCGCGGTGAGTGCAGTCAAGACTGCCTCAGCCATTCCAGCCCCTGCTAGCGCTGGCAACAGCCGGCAGAGTCTGGATTCGAAGGAAGCGCCACCGGCCACCGGGCCGAAGGGCGCAAAAGGCTCGTCCTCTGAGGCGAGACTTTCCCAGCGACTCTCTCGCTCGCAAGAGCGCGTGTCCGGCACCTCAGAAGAGGAAATGGACACTTCACCTATCTTGACGGCGCATCAAGCGCCTAAGGAGCGGCGAGACCATCTCGACCGCTCCAGAAAGGACAAATTACGCGTTACGGGGCCTGGAAAGGGCTCTGTAACTTAAGTGAATACCTTCTTTTGTACACACAGCACTAGTTTGCCTTCAATATGAGTACGAAAATAACTCAATGGAACGTCAGGGGCCTTCTTAGGAACCTTGATGACGTCCAAGAGCTTCTTCACAAACACACACCAAGAGTGCTGTGTGTACAGGAAACTCACTTAAAACCCATACATACCAACTTTCTTCGACAGTATGTCATATTCCGCAAAGACCGCCATGATGCTATCGCATCCTCAGGCGGTGTCGCTATTATAATAGATAGAAATGTAGCATGTCAGGCTTTGCAGCTGCAAACGCCCCTGGAGGCAGTGGCTGTTCGAGCTGTTCTCTTCAACAAGCTCATAACCATTTGCTCACTTTATATACCTCCTCACCACCAATTACACAAACACGAATTTCAGTCCTTCATTGATGAATTGCCTGAACCATACCTCATCCTTGGTGATTTCAATGCACACAGCAACTTGTGGGGAGACTCTCGCTGTGATGCCCGAGGCCGCCTGATTGAACAGTTTCTGTTTTCCGCTGGTGCGTGCCTACTTAATAAGAAGGAGCCAACATTTTTTTAGCCTTGCCAACAAAAGTTATTCTTCTATCGATCTTAGCATTGTTTCACCCACCCTTTTACTGGATTTTAATTGGGACGTTATTAAAAACCCCTACGGGAGCGACCATTTTCCCATACTTTTAAGCACAACAAAAGAAAACTAGTCTTTACCACATGCTCCCAAATGGAAGGCTGACGCAGCGGATTGGGGAGAGGTTTAGAACTCTTACCAGTATCTCCTGGGCTGAGATGTCGTCTTTGGAAATTGGTGCAGCTGTTCAGTTTTTTGCCGCTTTTATTATTGACGCTGGTACGCAATGTATTCCTCAATCAAGTGGTATTGCTTCCAAACGTCGCGTTCCGTGGTGGAACGAAGATTGTCGCAACGCTCGCAAAAAGCAAAACAAAGCGTGGGGATTACTCCGTGACTCCCCCACTGCTGAGAATCTTATTAATTTTAAACAGACCAAATCCCAAGGCCGGCGAACACGCCGACAGGCAAGGAGAGAGAGTTGGGAGAAATTTTTATCCGGCATGAATTCCTACACGGACGAGGCTAAGGCCTGGAACAAGGTAAATAGGATAAGAGGCCGACAAACTCATTCTCTTCCTTTAGTCAATACAGACGGCAACAGCCTGGAAGATCAAGCCAACTCTCTGGGCGCACACTTTGAACGTGTGTCCAGCTCTACGCACTACTCGGACACGTTCAAACGATACAAAACAAGCATAGAAAGACAAAAAATTAGAAAGAAAATGTGCGAAAAACGAGGCATTCAATGAACCATTCAACTTAGCTGAGATGCAAGCAGCGCTTAACTGCTGCAATGAATCTGCACCAGGCTCTGACCGTGTTATGTACCAAATGCTAAAACACTTACCCCTCAACACACAGAAAACCCTGCTCTGCCTGTATAACGCGGTATGGACTTCCGGCGAGATTCCCCTCTGCGTGGAAAGAGGCCATTGTAATCCCCATTTTGAAACAGGGAAAAGATCCATCTAGCGCATCCAGTTACAGGCCCATAGCACTGACAAGTTGCCTATGCAAAGTGTTTGAGAAAATGATTAACTGTCGCTTATTACATTTCCTAGAAACGAACAAATTACTAGACCCGTACCAGTGCGGATTTCGGGAGGGTCGATCCACAACCGACCACCTAATCCGCATTGAGTCACAAATTCGCGATGCATTTGTCCACAAACAATTCTTCCTCTCAGTATTCCTAGATATGGAAAAGGCTTATGACACCACGTGGCGGCATGGAATACTGAGAGACCTGTCACACTTAGGCATACGGGGTCGGATGCTCAACATAATCGAAAGTTATCTGACTAACCGCACATTCCGCGTTCGGGTTCGAAATGCCCTGTCGCGATCGTTCGTGCAGGAAACCGGGGTACCACAAGGCGGTGTACTCAGCTGACACTTTTCATTATAAAGATGAACTCTTTGCATCTATGCATCCCACGAACCATGTTCTACTGCACGTATGTGGATGACATCCAGATTGCGTTCAAATCTTGCAATCTAGCAATTTGTGAGCGGCAGGTCCAGCTTGGACTGAACAAGGTGTCCGAATGGGCAGATATCAACGGGTTCAGGATAAACCCAGATAAGAGCACCTGTGTTCTTTTTTCTAGAAATAGAGGCCTCCACCCAAATCCTGAAATTGAGCTCCATGGCCAGCGGATACCTGTAGAGGCCGAGCATAAATTTCTAGGACTGATTCTTGACTCAAAGCTCACATTCGTAACACACATCAAGTCTATAAAAAAACAAAAAGCATAAAAACAATGAACATCCTAAAAGTGCTGTCACGCACAACATGGGGCAGTGACAGGAAGTGCCTGATGAAGCTTTATAAAAGCCTCATTCGCTCGCGCCTAGATTACGGAGCCGTTGTGTACCAATCTGCGACAGCGAGCGCCTTGAAGATGCTCGACCCTGTCCACCATCTAGGCATTCGCCTTTCCACGGGTGCTTTTCGAACGAGCCCCGTGGAAAGTCTTTACGTGGAGTCCAACGAGTGGTCGCTGCACCTGCAGAGATCGTACATGTCGTTCACGTATTTTCTCAAGGTAAATGCAAACACTGAACACCCCTCACACTCCACAATCAATGATCTGACCACTTCTGCCCTATTTGACAATCGTCCTTCGCTGAGACAGCCCTACTCACTTCGTGTAAGGGGCCTCGCTGACGAAACAGGATTGCCACTTTTTGAACACCGTTTGGTAGCTCCCGCGGCAGGTCTGCCGCCGTGGCAGTGGCAGATTATACATTGCGATATGTCTTACATTGAAGTTACTAAGCACGCACCTGCTGCACATATCCACACGCACTTCCTGGAACTTCAAAATAAGTACACTTGTCCAGAATTCTATACAGATGCATCAAAGTCTCACACTAGTGTGTCCTATGCAGCTGTTGGCCCATCATTTTCCGATTCCGGTATTCTTCACCCCCAAACAAGCATCTTCACCGCAGAAGCTCACGCGATATTTGTAGCCGTGAAACATATTAAGGAATTAAAACTGCAACGAGCGGTTATATACACAGATTCTCTCAGCGTCGTAAAAGCTCTGAGCACTATGAAAAAAACATAAAAATCCAGTCCTTGTGTCCCTCTACTCACTTATATGCAGCATCTACGCACTCAAACAACACGTTGTAATGTGCTGGGTTCCAGGACATCGCGAGATCAGTGGAAACGTGTTGGCGGACCAACTAGCTGAATCCGCCCATGACAACGCTGCCGCGCACGCACCCATAGCGGTCCCTCCGGTAGACTTAAAACCCTTTGTAAAACGAAAACTCGGGGCCTATTGGCAGCGTTCATGGGACAGGCAAACAAAAAATAAGCTACATGTTATCAAGCCGAATCTTGAAAATTGGCCACCAGTATCTAGATCACGCTACACACGTCACACTTACCAGACTACAGATAGGACACACACACAACACACATGCATATTTGCTGTCCGGCGGTGAACAACCTAGCTGTGAGAGATGTGGAGAAGCACTTACGGTTCTCCACATCCTCGTACAGTGCAATGAGTTAGATGCTGTAAGAAAAAAGCACCTTTTATTACCCTACCGACAGCAGCTTCCACTGCACCCTCTCATGTTTATCGGTAGGGACGCGCTTTTTAAACCTGAATCACTTTTCGCATTTTTAAACGATGTAGGTCATTTTCACACCATATTCCGAGGTGATCCGTAGCACGACCTCTGTACAGAGGTCGCTGCTGCGGTGGCCAAATTAAGGACAGCACATGCCTCGCGGCCCTTGCGCCCAAGGGCGTTAACGAGGCAATCGTGCTAAAGCCATGGCTGCACCAAAGTTCTTCCACCACGAACATTGCCATTCGTGTGCAGTTACACATTTCACGTCACCCCCATGATTTTAATACTTTTATGTTTTACCCGCCTCAAGGCGCGGAATTTTAGGCCCCTATACAGCCACGTAACATTATCATAGTTCACATCACGTACATGCCATCGTAAAGCACGGATCATTGTAACTCTTATCATTTTCCATGGCGCTCTTTGGCCAAGCATGGCCCTTGCGCCATTAAAACCCATATATCATCATCATCAACAGCACTTCAGCCGAGAAACGCGTGTGTACCAATGATAGGCGATATCCTACACAACATACTAACAGTTCTAAAACAGGGACGCAACATAAAGCTTTGCTGGGTGCCGAGCCACGTCGGAATCTGTGGAAATGAGAAGGCAGATGAATGTGCAGCGAAAGCACGGCATAAAGCAATCAAGAACGTCAGCATTCCCTACAAAGACATCGTGAAATCAGAACACCACAAACTGAGAAATAAATGGCAGTCTAGATGGGAGTCGGAAGCAGAGAATAAGCTCCACCTCGTAAAACCCACCATAGAAGAATGGGAGTCATGTACACACCAAGAACGCTTCATGGAAGTAGTTTTATGTCGCTTACGCATTGGACACACACACCTCACACACAATTTCTTACTAACAAAAGAAGACAAACCTCTGTGTGAGAGATGCGGATGTGAGCTATCAGTAAATCACATTTTACTGTCATGCACTAAACTGGAAGAACTAAGGAAAAAACATTTTACCGTATTTTACAGGGAACATATACCACTTCATCCTCCATTGCTCTTAAGTGAAGACGCGCTGGTTGATAGCTCATACGTTTTTAGCTTCCTGAGAGAAGCAGGCTTTTTAGCCAAACTATAAATTCATAGCCTACGCCGTCTAAATACACAGGAACACCTCCTTGAACTTCTCACCATTGAGAAGAAGAACGAGGTCTTTTAACCTGTTGGTATCCTCGGGGCCCTTGCCAGACAAGGACTCGGCGAGGTATCCCAACATTTTCCGAGAACCATACCACGCGTTTGGTGCATGATGGCCTAAGTTGCTTATGCACCATAAAAACCAAACCTTAACTCACCATGCTGGACAATAATAGGAGAGACCGTACTCTGGAAACCGTGCGGGAAAACGGACAACTGCATGGGTATGTTAAACCATTGGCGCCTTAGTTCCATCATAAACTATAATATTTGTTTGCTTTCCTGTAGTAGACAGAGGCCACGCACGTCTTTCTTCAAAAATTTGAGTTTTTGTAAAAATTTCTTGTGCCTATATTTACGATTTTGGGGGGCCTAAAACTTTGTTTTTCCTGCCTATTTTTCGCGCCTAAAACGCGATTTTTAGTGCCCAAAAATCCGGCCTCTACTTATGAGTGTGAGTAGGCGTGAGTATGAACGCGAGTGAGTGCCTATGAGTGGAGTGTGAGTAGGTGTAGGAGCCATAGGCGTGCACACGAGGGGGGGGGCAGAGGGGGCGAGAGGGGGGGGGCGCAAAGCCAGCCCTTTACATTGACATAATAGGGAGGAGGTCGAAGGGGGGGGGGCGCAAAGTCAGCCTCATGCATTGACATGATAGGGAGGGGGGGCACTGCGACGAACCTTCCACCCCCCCTGAAGGGGATCCCTGTGCACGCTTATGGTGAGAACGATCATGAGTGACTACCAATGGCTTTGGCGTGAGTATGAACGTGAGTGAGTACGTATGAGTTCGAGCACACATGAGTGTGAACGTGAGTCATGTTTGAAAAAAAAAGCGCGAAAAGAACACCTCACGGAAGCACGAAGGAGACAGGACGACGCGCTTGAACGTGAACGTGAGTGAGTGCCTACGAGTGTGCGTACACGTGAGTACGAACGTGAGTGAGTACTTATGAGTGTGAGTAGGCGTGAGTATGAACCTGAGTGAGTGCCTATGAGTGTGAGTAGGCGTGAGTGCCTATGAGTGTGAGCACACGTGAGTATGAACGTGAGTGAGAGCCTATGACTGTGAGCAGGCGTGAGCATGAACGTGAGTGTGAGGTGTGAGTACGGAAGTGAGTGCCTGTAAGTGTGAGTAGGTGTGAGTATGAGAGTGAGTGCCTATGAGTGTGAGTAGGCGTGAGTATTAACATAAGTGGCCACGAGTGAGTATAAGTGAGTATGAACGTGAGTGAGTGCCTATGAGCGTAAGTGGGCGTGAGTATGAACATGAGTGAGTGCTTGTGTCTGTGAGTAGGCGTGAGTATGAATGTGAGTGAGTGCCTATGAGTGTGAGTAGTCGTGAGTGTGAACGTGAGTGAGTACCTCAGTGTGACTGGACGTGAGTGTGAACGTGAGTGAGTACTCCTGAGAGTGAGTAGGCGTGAGTATGAACGTGAGTGAGTACGCATGAGTGTGACTGGACGTGAGTGTGAACGTGAGTGCGTACTCTTGAGTGTGAGTAGGCGTGAGTATGAACGTGTGTGAGTGCCTGTGATTGTGAGTAGGCGTGAGTATGAACGTGAGTGAGTGCTTATGAGTGTGAGTAGTCGTGAGTGTGAACGTGAGTGAGTTCCTATGAGTGTGAGTGTGAACGTGAGTAAGTGCCTATGAGTGTGAGTGGACGTGAGTGTGAACGTGAGTGAGTGCCTATGAGTGTGAGTAGTCGTGAGTGTGAACGTGAATGAGTACTCATCAGTATGAGTGGGCGTTAGTGTGAACGTGAGTGAGTGCCTACGAGTGCGAGTAGGCGTGAGTATGAACGTGAGTGAGTGCCCAAGAGTGTGAGTAGTCGTGAGTGTGAATGTGAGTGAGTACTCATGAGTGCGAGTGGACGTGAGTACTCATGAGTGTGAGTGGACATGAGTGTGAACGTGAGTGAGTACTCATGAGTGTGAGTGGACGTGAGTGTGAACGTGAGTGAGCACTCATGAGGGTGAGTAGGCGTGAGTATGAACGTGAGTGAGTGGGATGGCTGAAAAAAATTGTGGTGAGTGAGTTTGAGTGAGTACGCCCTTAAAGTGCCGACCTATGGCTCACTCAGACTCGCCAAACATTTCCTGAGCCGGACTCACTCGGACTCGCACTCACCAAAATTTCTTCAAAGGGACTCACTCGGATTCAAACTCACCAAAATATTACTCACCGGGACTCACTCAGACTCACGGCTCGATATGAGTCCCAGTGAGTTCGCCGACCTATAGCTAATGATGGTGCAATTTTACTGCATGAGATATCAAGCCCCTTGAATTCTCTTCACACATGAAAGCTGACTAAATTATAATAATATGTGGAGTTTAACGTCCCAAAACCACGATATTGTTATGAGAGACGCCGTAGTGGAGGGCTCCGGAAATTTTGACTATCTGGTGTTCTTTAATGTGCGCTGACATCGCACAGTACACGGGCCTCTACCAATTCACCTCCATCGAAATGCTACCGCCGCGGCCAGGATTAAACCCGCGACCGAAAGCTGACTAAAGTATTTTCAGTTGTAACCTAACTGTTTGAGGAAAAGAAAATGCATATGTGTGTATATATATATATATATATATATATATATATATATATATATATATATATATATATATATATATATATATATATATATATATATATTGTTGCGTGTTGTTGGAGCAAGCTCGATGAAGAGGAAAGCCAGAAGACACGGGCGAGCAGATTGATTGGAAAAAGACGAGGAAGATGAAGTGAAACACGGGCGATGGTGCCATGTTTATGTTGAAAATATAGTGTTCATTTATATTGTGTTGACGTCGTGTGATTTCACCGTTACATTTGGTGGCAGCGGTGGGATACGAGGAATGGATGGCCTGAAGAACGAACTGGTGAGCGCGATGAAAGATGCACTGGAGGAGCTGGACCGCCGGCACCTATGTAGGTTCGAAGAGCTTCTTCGTGGTGTTTTGGGCAAGGGAGTGCAATGTACTGCCGAGGACATAAGTCAAACGTCAGAGGTTCAGGAACAGGCCAGTGTTGAGCGACAGGAGATTGTTAACGGAAGAACTGATCTCTGTGAACTGAATATAGTGTGCCTATATTTACGATTTTGGGGGCCTAAAACTTTGTTTTTCCTGCCTATTTTTGGCGCCTAAAACGCGATTTTTAGTGCCCAAAGATCCGGCCTCTACTTATGAGTGTGAGTAGGCGTGAGTATGAACGCGAGTGAGTGCCTATGAGTGGAGTGTGAGTAGGTGTAGGAGCCATAGGCGTGCACACGAGGGGGGGGGGGCAGAGGGGGGCGAGAGGGGGGGCGCAAAGCCAGCCCTTTACATTGACATAATAGGGAGGAGGTCGAAGGGGGGGGGCGCAAAGTCAGCCTCATGCATTGACATGATAGGGAGGGGGGGGCACTGCGACGAACCTTCCACCCCCTGAAGGGGATCCCCTGCGCACGCTTATGGTGAGAACGATCATGAGTGACTACCACTGGCTTTGGCGTGAGTATGAACGTGAGTGAGTACGTATGAGTTCGAGCACACATGAGTGTGAACGTGAGTCATGTTTGAAAAAAAAGCGCGAAAAGAACACCTCACGGAAGCACGAAGGAGACAGGACGACGCGCTTGAACGTGAACGTGAGTGAGTGCCTACGAGTGTGCGTACACGTGAGTACGAACGTGAGTGAGTACTTATGAGTGTGAGTAGGCGTGAGTATGAACCTGAGTGAGTCCCCGCAGGGGCGTCTGAGCGAGCAGGCGTTTGGTGTGTAGCGACACCACGGACCCGAGCTAACGGGGGGGTTTCGACTCCCTCCCACGCCTAGCCGTGCGTGGCTGAGCCGTGTCCGGGGAAAAGGGGATCCTGGGGGTTGAGCCGACGCCGGGTGACTGGACCTTTAAGGCCCCCCGGCAGAGGCAACACACCCCTTTGGCCCCGGCTTCACGTAGACGGCACCCCTGGGCTGACCCACCCAGGGGAAATCGGCAGTCGCCTTTTCCTGTCTCTCTCTACCCTTATCTTCGTCTTTCTCTCTCACTTTCGATCTGTCCTGTCTTCTTCTCACTTCTTTTTTACTTCCATATTCCTGGGCGGCAAGGGTTAACCTGGTGTCGATATCCAACCTTGGGTAGACATATTAGGTTATAGCAGCTATGTACAGCTGGCGCTTACGTTTCCTCCGCGTCTCGTAGCGTCCCCTCGTTGGGCTCGGAGGTGGGCGGCTGGCATGGCTGCCGAATAAGAAATACTATTCATGGGATCACCTACCCCCTTCCGAACCGATCGCCCCTCAAAGAGGTGGCGCACCGATGCCATTTTTGAACTGCTCCCAACAAAGACAGCTAACTTCCCCAAATACCACATCATTCACTGCCAGAGCACAGAAAAGAAAGCCAGACACATATCACCCTTCCTTGTGTCGAAGTGTCTTATGGAAACACTGGGCGCAGGCTACAAAGCAACCAAGACCGCCAGTGGTGACCTACTTCTCGAACTGAAAGACCATCTTCAGTACCAGAGGCTACGTAACCTAACAGCATTTGGTGACCAGCTCATCACCATCACACCACACCGAACACTGAACACTGTGAAGGGTGTCGTGTCAGACAACGACCTGATGGATCTATCCGAGGAAGAACTCTTGACAGGCTGGAAAGACGAAAATGTTATCCATGTGCAGCGCATAACAATAAGACGAGACAACAAAGAAATTCCCACGAAACACCTCATACTTACCTTCGGATCTACAACACTTCCCACAGAAATAGTAACAGGTTACCTCAAACTGTCAGTGAGACCATACATTCCGAACCCGAGGCGCTGCTTAAAGTGCCAGCGGTTTGGACATGGCTCTCAGAGCTGCCGAGGGCAGCTTACATGCGCAAAATGCGGAAGCACAGGACATTCCGCAGATGATGAATGCAATTCACCAGTCCACTGCGCCAACTGTGATGGTGATCATCCCGCATACTCCAGGTCCTGCGTGGCCTGGAAGAGAGAAAAAAGAAATTCTCACTACAAAGGTCAAGCTTAACATCAGCTTTCGTGAAGCCAGGCAGCGTGTTTCCCCGCATTTTGCAGGGAACACGTTCGCCGAAGTGGTGCGAGGGGGGTCAGCACCACTACGGCCTCCGGCGATGCCCCGGACCACGCCTGGCGTGCCGAAGCAAACGCCACCCGCCCCCACGGGGGGGGGAGCAGCCTCGGCTGCCCCTCCTTCCCCGAAATCGGCCCCACCGAAGGCCCTGCGAACCCTGGCAGCAGCCAGGGCAGCACACAAGCCAAAGAGGTCCCCTCGACCTCTGGCCCGGTGGGATCGAAGGCCTCGTCCTCTGCGACGAAGCCTACCCTTCGCAAACCGCGCTCGGCAGAGCGCCTGTCCGTCGCCTCGACAGACGCGATGGACATCTCCAGTCCACCGGCGCAGTCTGCGCCTAAGGAGCGGCGAGATCCTCTCGACCGCTCCAAAAAAGACAAAAGGCCTATTACAGGGCCTGACAAAGGCCCTGTAAAATAACGTTCCTTCTTTTCAACACACAGCACTAACACACTCTCAATATGGACGAAATAATCCAATGGAACGTCAGAGGACTTCTACACAACCTGGATGACGTACAAGAATTATTAACTAAATTCTGTCCTAAGGTGCTGTGTGTACAGGAGACGCACCTTAATCCTACACAGACAAATTTCCTCCGTCAGTATGTTGTTTTTAGGAAAGACCGCCAGAATGCAGCAGCAGCATCTGGCGGTGTAGCCGTCATACTAGACAAAAACGTAGCATGTCAGCACTTTCCGCTCCAAACGGCACTGGAAGCAGTCGCCGTGAGAGCTATAATTGCAAACAAACTCATTACGATATGCTCAATATACATACCCCCACACTACCAGCTACACAAACACGAATTTCAATCTTTTATGAATGAGTTGCCCGAGCCTTACCTCGTTCTCGGTGATTTGAATGCTCATAGCAGCCTGTGGGGCGACTCTCGCACCGACGCGCGGAGCCGCCTCATTGAGAATTTCCTGTTCTCTACTGGCGCATGCTTACTCAATAAAAAAGAACCTACGTTTTTTTAGCCTCGCAAATAAATCGTATTCATCAATCGATCTTAGCATCATCTCTCCATCTATTTTACTTGATTTTAACTGGGAAGTGGTTAAAAACCCTTATGGGAGTGACCACTTCCCAATACTCCTCCAACACAAAGACGGAACGAATCTCCACCCCAGGGGCTCCTCGGTGGAAGCTTGAGAGCGCCGACTGGGAGGAGTTCCTCAAACTTACGACAATCTCGTGGATGGACATGTCTTCTTTAAGCATTGACGCTGCCGTAGAGTATTTTACCGCTTTTATAATCAACAATGCTCTTAAATGTATACCAGAAACAAGTAAGATGACAGGCAAACGTCGTGTTCCCTGGTGGAACGAGGAATGTCGCAAGGCTCGCAGAGAACAGAATAAGGCCTGGGGGCGTCTTCCAGACTCCCCTGCAGCAGAAAATCTTATAAACTTTAAAC
>JALIZH010021206.1:0-52688 GCA_030522465.1 Rhipicephalus appendiculatus | reverse complement strand
TGCCATAGAGCCTAAGCAAATTAAATATGCTGCCGGAAGGGGTACTCTGAAAGGCCACTGCCCAACCTCCTCATTTGTCGGGCCGTATTCTGACACGATTAGTTTCAGTAACAGCATGGATTTCAGCTACGTAGTGTCTGACATGTAAAATAACAAAGTACTTGCCAACAACATCATACGTTGCACTGGCTATTTGCGTTTTCCAACGCCCCACAGCACAGTTAGCACCCTTTGTGAATAAGGATTCAAGGGCGGCTAGTTGGTACGGCATCGTTCTTTTGCTGCGCTAAAATGAAACAGGGAGACGACACGAGAACACAGAAGTGCGCAAACTTGCAACTGTTTATTTGCGGTCAAAGCACGTCATATACATACACAGACATGAAAGGGGTCAGAGGCAGATAAAATCATGACGTAGAACATGAAAAAGCGTAAAAAAATGAGTGAGGGTGACCTGTGCAAATCTATAGATTTCATGAAGACGCGTGTGGATTGACGTAATGGTTTTCTATGAAATTAAAAGCTGGGTTTCCCAGAGCCACAGAAAAAAAGATTACGTATGTTGAATGATCATTTTTTTGCATGAAGTAGGCCTCCATGCTTTCTCGCCCTTTTTTCGATTTACTGTGTTCCAAAACCTTGGTATCGTTAAACATAGGCTTACACCCGCAACGTGCGCAATGCGCTGCTAAATCCAGCTCCAACGTCAACCAGGCTATTCGAAAGTCATGCCCCCATAACATCAAGAACAGTATGATGCGTCAAGTCTCTAGACTCAGAGACAGTGGTTACCCCCGATCTATGATAGCGTCTGTCGCTGAAAAGATTTTGAAGGGCCTGAGCGGCGGAAAGAATGCAGCCAAAAACACCGATGAAGGTAGGAAGAAGGTGACAGTGTTACCCTACATGCATAAAATTTCGCACAGCCTAAAAAAGATAGCTAAAAAGCGCGGCACAACAGTTGTGTTTTCAGCTCCTTTGAAATTGAAAGGGCTCTGCAAAAAAGTTAACTCCGAAAAAGAAAAACCGTCTAGCAACAGCTGCAGGATAAGGCATTCTAACCGGTGTGTGGACTGTGTGGACAACGTCGTTTATAAGATCCCCCTTACGTGCGAAAGATCATATATAGGGCAGACGGGACGATGCTTAAACATCAGATTAAGAGAACATGGATACGCGACTGACATGCTACAGTCTTCAGGGCATTTAGCAGCGCATTGCGCACGTTGCGGGTGTAAGCCTATGTTTAACGATACCAAGGTTTTGGAACACAGTAAATCGAAAAAAGGGCGAGAAATCATGGAGGCCTACTCCAAGGAAAAATGATCATTCAACATACGTAAGCTCTCCTTCCGTGGCTCTGGGAAACCGAGCTTTTAATTTCATAGACAACCATTACGTCAATCCACACGCGTCTTCATGAAATCTATAGATTTGCACAGGTCACGCTCACTCATTTTTTACGCTTTTTCATGTTCTACGTCATGATTTTATCTGCCTCTCACCCTTTCATGTCTGTGTATGTATATGACGTGCTTTGATCGCAAATAAACAGTTGCATGTTTGCGCACTCCTGTGTTCTCGTGTCGTCCCCCTGTTTCATTTTAGCGCAGCAAAAGAACGACACCCTGTGTGCCCAATGATTGTGCATCTTGTTGTCTTCACGCCTTTAGCCTACGAACGTGCTGAATTTACATGCCTACTTATTCATCCTAATGCACTGAAAAAGTGCAGAGCAGCCGGGCGAGATATTTTTGAGAGTGCTGGCTTCTAAGCAGAGGCTAGGCTTGGATTTCGCAACTTCAATATAAAATGTCTTAAAAGTGCTTTCAACGTAGCATTGTTTGAGTGCAGCATAATTTTTAAGGAATGCATGCCAGCGTGAAACAATTCTGTCGTGTTTAAAGCTGCACACTCACATGATTCAGCTGAAATGCTGCGCACATCTGCTAGGAACAACACAAGAAACTACCATACATGTCACTCTTACGCTACACTTCACCTCCAACTGACAAACAAGGCGTGTGCTTCTTCTGGGCTTGGCAAGTGTCACTAAGTGTTCCCATGTGACAGCATGCAAATGACTAGCAGCAAAGTGCACTCGTTTAAAAACATCATGCTTAAAGGGGGCCCTGCAACACTTTTTGGGCATGGTCAGAAAATTCTGCCGATCGGTAGTCGAGGATTCCGAGAACAGGCAAGCCTAATATTATAGTGCAGCAAGCGGCCTGGAATTCACAATAAATTCTCAAAATCAGCTATAAATTGCTTTTTCTTCTCTCTACAAATGACGCTACAATATCAAAAGTCACTCGTCACAGCTATTGTATCAGCCATTGGCTGATTTGAACATGGCGCGGTCGGTAGTTACTAGGGCCGCCGCGGGAGGCCGCGACTTGTCCACGCGTGCTCGCGCGCTATCGCACTGAGAAGCCACGTATTCGAAGACAAAAAACAGAAAAAGGACTCAGGGTCACGAGGCACGCGTGACATATTTTCTTCCCTTGTGCCATCCCTCCCTGCTTAGCTTCCAGCGCTTTCGTCGGGACGAGAGAAGAGAGAATGCAACTGCAGCGTGCGACAAATCTTTGTAACTCCACTTGTACTGGACGGATTATAAAAATTTTTGCGGCGGTGAATTCGTGCGACAATAAGCTCCTTAAGTGAATCCATTACATGGCTACTTGAAGAAGTGTTGCAGGGCCTCTTTAATATCCGACTCAATGGTGAGCAATTTTCATAAACGGCAGCAGTGTATTAAAATAAAAGTAGTTCAGCTGATCTCTTATGCCGTCCCACTCGGCTTTGTCCAGCTGAACTTATTCAATTAAAAAATAAAATCTTTTTCATACTCTGCAATGTCCCCCCCCCCAGCTCAGCCCAGAAACTCCCATTTAGCCTACTACTAGTGCATAATAGTAGTCGTCCGTCTTCAGCCTTGGGCCACTCACGGCGAGGTCGCTACAGAATGTGGCATTGGCATGTTCTTCCCCTTTCTTTTCACGGAGGCTATACGGGCACTTGATTTCCAGTACCCCATACGAGCCTTCTGCGGGATCGTACACCAGCCTGTCTGGTGATGCTCCGAGTCAAGGAAATGACCAGCAGACCACAGTGTACAACGGTCACGTCGTACCCATGTTCTGAAGCACTTCCTCGTAGCGGTTCGCAGCCATGGGCTCATTGGAGATGCCGTACCTGCATACAAATTGGTAACAGCAGATGAAAATCGAGTCCATGCCTAACTTGAACAGATTCCGTGCCCTTTAGTGTCCGTTTAAACATCTCATGAGGCATACAAAGCTTGTAGAGCGTGGCTGAACGCGGACAGAGAAAAAAAAGTCACAGCATTCCACGGGGTGAATGATGATGATGGGGCGAAGCTCTCACAGCCTCGGGATCTGCCTGTCGGTACGCGCGCTTTCGCGCCGATTCCTGTTCCCCACATTTTGAAGATCCGCTTCGCGCCGCAGCTGTGCCGCTTCCGCCTCTCGTTCTCGTACAGCAGGATCTTTGCGCCGTCGCCGCAGTGCCGCTGCCTCACGTTCGCGAACGGCAGGGTCTTCGCGCCGCCGCCGCGCAGCCTGCCGAGAAGCCTCGGCCTCGAGATTCTGTCTGCGAGCACGCGCTGCCGCCACCTTCCGTGCCCTCCGCTCCGCAGCCTTGTCTTCCATCCGGCGACTCCGAGCGAAAGAGAAAGCGCGCCAACAGCGAGCACCTTTTAGTATTATAACACCCCCTAGCGGTACGCCGTCGCACTAAATTGAACCATCTCGAACGATCGCACGCATCCGTTGAGAACCGCGCCAACTCGCGTCATCCGGGAACCGGATTCGTATTAAAACTCTTACATGTAGACGTACTAACACCATCTAGTGAGCACTTCAGAAACTACAGGTGGCTACAAAGATCGGAGGAAGGACAGATCCACGCCCTAAGGAGCTTCACCCCCTAAAAAACACGCACAGACACACACAGCACTGCACAGACACACACAGCACTGCACAGACACACACAGTGCTGTATGTGTCTGTGCGTGTTTTCTTCTCTGTTCGCGTTCAGTCGCGCTGTACAAGCTTAGCATGATAAACCGACTAGCCCGCCAACGCACTGAGGCATTCAAGTTTATCAGCCCACACGTGGCATAGGTTCAGGTGTGTGCACAAAATGGAGTCAAATTAAGCTGCTGAGTGAAGCAAGCTCTAAAGATCGGGTAGTTTTTGAGCACATTAAAGTGATAAACGCACCCATTGAAGCTATGAAATGGAATGTATTGTATTATTAGAAGCGCACACATTAATACTTTGCCTGTCTTCTAAGCATTATTGAGCTACTTGTCTCGGCTGGGATGTTTCAAGAGTTGAACTAGTCGCAATGCGTTTGCTTTCCTGCAGTATACATAAGCTGGTTAAATCGTGCTTCTACCTTTGTTGAATTGTCACTCAGCACAGCTGCAATGGTTTCATGTAGTGAGCATGTTTAAAATGCCCAGGTACTTCTATGCCAAGTGAACAAGAAATTGTCCATCGGTCACATAAGATGCTCCTTGCAATAGAAAAAAAAGTTAGTAAAGTAAAAAGTTGGGCGATTTGGTGGTAGTTCATGATAAACAGAGGGGCGCGATAATACGGCACACAAAGAAAAAGATGGAAATGAAACAGATGGCGCGTCGTCCCGTGTCCATCTTTTTCTTTGTGTACCGTATTATTGCGCCCCTGTGTTTATCAAGAAAAAAGTTAGGCAGGTGTTACACTTCTCTAACACAAGAAGGTGAAAGCTCTAATGCACTCATGGAAGACAAATTAGCCGTAATTAGAAGGTACATATGTCTGTCATTTAAGCAACACTCTGAAGGCCTCATGCAAGCACCTTTCTTTTCGCATGTCCTTCAATGAACTACGTCAGGCGTACTGTAAAGGGAACAATGCAGTCAGTGGTTTCTGAAGGTGCTCTACAACTCTCACGTTCATACTGTCTTCAGCCAATAAATAAAAAAGGTGGCTAATTAAGTATAATTGCCCAGTTTAACGCAAAATAAGAAATAGCGTAAGTAGCTACAGGCTAGTATGAGTAGTATGCATTTAGTTCAATTTGCTTCCGGCTCGCCTTTGATTTTTTC
The DNA here is from genome assembly GCA_030522465.1 of Rhipicephalus appendiculatus. Classification (NCBI taxonomy): domain Eukaryota; kingdom Metazoa; phylum Arthropoda; class Arachnida; order Ixodida; family Ixodidae; genus Rhipicephalus; species Rhipicephalus appendiculatus. The sequence goes on along the minus strand of JALIZH010021206.1, from coordinate 47,569 downwards.
ACGTATTGGCCCAAGTTACGTTGAACAACTCAAAAAATTCTGCAGAGCGTGCTCTTTCTGTGAACAAGATGTTTCAAGCAGTTTGCACACCTGATAGAAGCCACCCTTGAGAGGTCTCTGCTAGCTGTGATTGCTTGCAGGCCTTTCGATGACCACTGCTGCCTCACAAGCAGAACACCAAAGTTCGATGCCATCAGCCTCAGAGCCCTCTCTTTCTGCCAAGTTGTGCTACGTGATTGCTGCCTCGTGTCGCGCTCCAGTGCGAGCGACGACTCCCGGGTTGTTTTCACCTTCTGTGAAATAGGGAAAAAACAGAACAGTGGTAACGGGCATGCTCGTTAGAAACTTGAAGGACCCCTGACACCAAATTTGTGAACTCGTGATGCTCGTGTTGGTAGACACTCCTGCATGCGTAAGCACTTCTGACCGATTATTACGTGGACAGAGGCCCCTTATGACGTTTCAGAAACATTCATGGGGCGCTCATAAAACCAAGACTGGCACCCAACAAGGGCTATTGTTCCTTGCCCCTCTCACACTTTTGCCGGGCTGCTCTGAAGGTGAATTTGGCAGCATACGCCAGGAATGCTTTCGTCTTTTCTGAGAGGGACAGACTTAGAGCACCCACATTGCTTCATTCTTCACCGCTAAGGGTCCCCCCGATTTGAAAACTGCGCGTTCAGCATCACCGATACTTTAGTGCCCGTGGTCTCAGGCGTTGCCCTGCTGTGGGGTGCTAGTTTCTTACGATTTTAGGCAGGCGTTTTGAAGTGACGCTAAAATAGGTAACAGTCAACGACACTAGCATTATTTATATGATACGTCAGAGCATTTACGATTCAATTTCGGACACCGGTCGACGGGAAGGAACGGACGAGGCGAGATCGTTAAACACAAGCATGTTTAATTGCACACTAAAGCAAAGCACACCCAAACGCGAAAAAGGCACACACAAAGATAGAACAAACCTCTAAACAAAGTTATCATACAAACTTAAAGGAAAGGATCAGCTAGAAAGTATGAAGCGTTCGTCGCTTACACATGGCGTCGTGTGCCGGTTCATGATGAGGCGAGGCGTTGCGGGGCATTGGCGCTAACCTTGGCGTCCGAGTCGGGGTCGTCGTCCTTCTCTAGTAGGGAACGCGCACTGGCGTTGTAGTTGAGGTTGGAGGGCTTGGAGTTGACTGACCTGCGCGTCTCAGGTGCTTGTGCTGGCCAGCGTCTCCCTCGAACAGGACTGGCTCACGTGAGGCCTACGGTGCGGTGCCGTAGGACGTAGCGCTCGGTGCACAGGCCGATGGCGCTCCCAGGCCGCTGCGGGTCCTCGTGCTTCTCCTCCGGTCCTTTGGCCAGCCGGAGTCTACGGTGCGTTGCCGCAGAACGAGAGCTGGGGCGCCCGGAACACAAGCCGGCGACGCTCGTGCCCAGCTCACGCGCTCACGATGGAACACCCCGGGCCCCTCTGTCCACGTCACCTTCTCTTTTATATCGCCCACTTCGTCTTTCTCTTCCTCAGGTGTCGCGCTTCTACGTCACTCCATACTTTTCATCTTCGTCTTCTTTTGCCGCATTTTCTTTGTCGCCTCTTGAATGTGACAACCAGACACAAGGCCACTAACTACAGTAAAAAAGTTGCGAGCGATATTGCTGACAGGGTGCCTTTAACACAGGCAACCGCTCCTAGGAATGTAGCATCCCTGCTTGTATGACTTTTCACATTTTTTCTAGAGCAGCAAGAGCATCAAACATATTCTGTATTTATGCGATGGAAACTGCTCAGTGCAAAAGTAGACGCAGCAACACAGGTGGGGCGAGGACAAGTGTCTCCTTTCGGGCCCAGCAGTTTTAAATATAGAATACCAACCAGCCCGCTCCCACACGTTACATGCTGGGCTCTCAAATATTGCATGGACACAAGTACAATGTAACAAACATAAAACATAAGCACATATGTGAAGGCATTGCAGCTTAATAGGTCTCGGTATCATCTGCAAAAGATTATGTAGGCATACCTCACGAATCCCAGAGCTTCTTTGGCGAGTAGCTGGAAGCCATGGTTCCACATCCTTGAACAGGTCAGGAGTCGGCACTAGGTGGGTGGACTAAAGTGACACTGGTGTAATGCTGGTCAACTGAGCGCTAACTCCGTGAGGCAGCAGTGCCTGCTGGTATGCAAGGGGCGATGAGGCTGGGACCAGGCCGTATTTAGTTTATACGGCTGCCGCGGTGTCAATGAGAGCCCTCGGACAAAAGCATTGCTGGAATCTCTTGCGAGGATGCTGCAACAAAGTTTCTGTTGCGCGGTGGCTTGCTGTTCCTTTGTGCGCGGATTCACTCGCCACTCTGTTGGTCTCGCGAGTTTAGAAACACTTAGCTAGGCCGCCTTCTCTTACGCTCCTCGAATCAATGCCTTGAGCAGACGTTCCCTTGATGGCATTACTACGTGGAACTGGCCATTGTTGTGGCGAATCAGTGCACGTGATGTATTCAGGTGCCTCTGAAAATCCCTTGGACTTGAGCAAGGCAACTGTGCGGAGCATGCTAAACAAGTGGTTGCACGCAAGCTGGCCAGCGGGGCATTCACAGTTGCCACCAGCAACTTGCCCATGCCGTCCAATAGCCGCGTGCACAATGTAGGGTGACACATTCTTTTTTTTGCTCCGGTAGCACTGCGCCCTTATGAAGACAAGCCCGTCACTGAAAAGAAATGCTCACAAATTAGAACGTCATCTGCTCTCAGCGATAGTACACATGAGCACGACTATGCTTAGGGACATTCACCTTTAGTGGTGGCTTGAGATTTCTAGCAGCTATAAATGCTATAAATTACAGGTGGGCATTTTCACTGAATGTATGGAGGACTAGGTATGTCAAAACATGCGCCACACTCCCTTGCAATGTTTTAAATGACGGCGGTGTTTCATCTTTAGGTTTTGCCCAACTACTTTATTGGTGTTTGTTACTTATTCCTAATAAACATGGCAAACCATTACACTCCCCTCTTTAATGCTTGCCGCGGCACGCATAGGTGCAGAGGGAAAAGCCATTCATTAGAACTATCTCCTGACGAGGTCAGCAACCAACAACTCAAGCACACGGCGACCAGCAGAACAGATCAAGCGATCTCGTAAACATAATCGCGCATAACACACAACACACGCAAAGTATTTGAACATGCTTTCATAACTACATGTCGTCTAAGCTGCACGGGGCACATTTTTTTTTTTGCGTAAGGCGTACGCCACTCACGCGTTTTGATGAACAAGTGCATTGCCCTCTGAAACGCGCCAAGAATTTAATCGCAGCACTGGTAGGGACAAGCGACAACAATTTGCGGCCTTTCCCCGTCGGCTTCTTAGGGTGTACGGCCTCGTCCAACGCGCTAAAAAGTTAAATTACAGGCTACGGAAAATAAAGCAGCCACAGAGGCCTCTGATTAGTTCCGTGTTGAACTCTGTCATGCCTGTTGCTTGTAATGCTGTTAAACAACAAAACAGTACAAGTTTACGTAGGCGTAAGCATCCCTGAAGTTAAATCATTTACTGAGAAACACCCTTGAGACAAAGAAAAAGCATTACCTCTGCATGGAGCTATTCGTCTTCACCGTCGATGCGATCAAGTACAATTCGACGGCGAAGTTGTAGCTGCGGTCGTAGCAGCGCTCAGTCGTCGACTTGCTGTGGTAAAACTCAACCAGCGTCTCTTCGTTTAGAGGCGGCAGGCAAGAGAGGTCATTTTCCCAGCCGGTCGTGGGGAAACAATCGCGGACGACGCAGCTGCCATTCTAACGAAACAAAAACAGCGCTAGCGCAGCCAGACGAACGTATGCTTTGCTGGATTTTTTCCCTTTACCATGAGAGACGTTGCCTAGTGTTGCCGGCAGCGCACAACAGTGCCAGTGTTGCCGACGTTTTTGCAAGGGGCCTATTGTAGAAGTATCGAGCATTCTACTTTTGATGTGAATGCTTTGCAGCGGCATAACTACGGATGAGTTGCGTTTTAGATGCGAGGCAGCTTATGGCGGAGTTCAATCTGGTGTGCGGCGACCACCCTTACTGCGCATGTGCAAACCCTCTCCACACACCCCCCTCTCCTACTGTCCCCCCCCTCTCTCCTCTAGACATCCCTCCCACGACGTTTCCACCCCCATTTCACGTGCGCGTCTCCTCCCCCCTCTCTCTCCTGTCCGACGCTCCCCCCTCTCTCGCCTCGCTACGCTGACGCAGGCAGCGTCTGCTAGCGAGTTTCTTGATCGAAAAAACCGACTGCTCGCGCTGCACAACCGTTCACTGGCCACCCCATATATATAGGCACTGGAGAAATCTCCCACCGGCACTACCTGCAAGGTAGTGCCGGTGGGAGATTTCTCCTGTGCGTTGTTGGAGAATAAAAAATCGCAGCGTGCGTGTTAATTAAAAGCAGACTGCGGGTCGCTGTGTCCAATCGGAGTCTTCTGTCTCTCATTGCCCATTAGCAGCGATTGGCATGTTCCAGTAGCAAACACCGGTCCATCACTGCGTGATGAGAATCGAAATTCAGACACGGTCAGGACAGGCCATCCCGGCGTCGACGAAATTTGGATTTTAGGCATGTTCCTGGAAGAGCACGGTAGTAACTCTCACACCCTGACCCGTATTTCGGCGAAGGCGGAGAACATGGTCAAGCTTCGGGTGTCTAACAGGCGTGGAGGGCTTTGTGAGGCCAACTTCATGAGGCTCTTCCATGCCTTTCTTATGAGTCACATAAATTACATTGCCGCAGCGCATAGGTGGGAAAGGAAAGAACAACGAAAACTGCATTCGATTATTAGAAAATGCATTAAGAAGGTATTGGGCCTTCCCAACAACACTAATGAGGAAAAACACAAGGCCTTTGGTATAGACAATACATTTACCGAGATCGCAAAAGCGCAAGAAAGAGCACAGGCTGCGAGACTGTCCTCTCCCAAAGCCCACTTTGGTAGCAGACAAAAAAATACAACTCCCTACTAAATTGAGGGAGCAGATTACGGTCTCCCAAATTACTAGAAACGTTCACCTACTCTACAATGTAGGCCGCCGCGTCGCTAGAGCGAGGTCACTCCTCAGTTCCGCTGCTGCCACCCCTGAACTTGTGGCGTTCGTCGACGCACCTCAATACCCCGCACAGCCAATTTCGTGGCTGTGGTCACTAACCTTCGTGGTAAACTCCTCACGGCAACATCTTTTCGAGATACCACGCCGGCAAGAGCAGAGCAAACTGCTATAGCACTGGCCATGGTGATTCCCACGCTTACGTGTGTAGCGCTATCATCATCAACCTTCATCATCGTCATCATTTTACTAGCCACCGCGCCGCGCCTCTCGTGCAGCTCATGCTGAGCTCGAGCCGCGAGACAGTTAGAACGGGTTCACGCACCTGGCGGACTGGACGCCAGCAGTTGCCGCCGCTCCGTTTGGCTTTCGCTCAATAAAGTGGCGAGACAGCGGCACGGCCACGTTGGCCGCCTTCACGACGACGTCTCTCGTCTCTCTCTATCGCTACAGTGGTGACCCGGACAACACGCCTTTCGACGAGCGGCCACTGCCATGTTTCCACTTCCCTACCCGCAAGTGCCGCCGTTCAACCCGGTATACCCCCGAGTATGGTTTAAGCAGCTGGATGCCATTCTCATGGTGCATGGCGTCACCGCACAACCGGAGATGCACGCCGTCCTGCTACACGCCCTCCCGGCTGAGCTCCTCCATCTCGCGGCCGCGTCGACATTCAGCCAGCAGCCATACGACGACCTCTGCACTGCGGTGCTGGCCTCCTACGGAGAAACCTACCGCCCGCTTCCGATGGGCCGTCAGTTCCGGGTTTCCCCTCCGTCGACTCGAGCTCTAAAAGCCAGCCCACAGCTCTCCCTTTACTACGACTTTTCTTCCCCGGCTACGACTCCTTCTACCTCGGGTCCGGACACAGGTACACCCATTCCTGCGCCCGACCACGACGACCAGGTAGGAGACGCCCCTGCCTTGACCGACCTTCCCGGGGACCTCCCCGAGGGTCCCCGAAGGTACGAGGGTCCGTCCCGCATGCCTGCCACTCCCCCGTCTTCCCCAACCTCGACGGCTCGTGACGCCTTGAAGACGTCATACTGCAGTACGGCTACCTTGCTGCACGCCCTGGAGTCTGACGCGGCCGCGGACGATCTCCCACCCGCTGTTCGCCCACCAATAGCGGAGGCGTCGCTGTCGACAATTACTAACGAACGCGAGCTTCCGTCGACCGCATCGCTCTGCGTCATTTGCCAGCAGCGACCAGCCTCGCCCTCGCAGTCTCCCGCAGCCGAAGTTCCAGCCCCCCAACCAACTACGGCTGAACTTCAACGACGCGGCAACTATGACTGACGCGCCTGAGGACAACGTGCCTGGCCCTGCTATGGCAGAGCAGACTACTCATGCCCCACCTACCACAGAGCCAGCCATTGACCATGCTGATCTGTGCACCAGCCCTCGTGCGCCGACTACTGAAAGTCCTTCCACAAGCACAGGTGCGCCGACCAACCCTCCTCTAGAGTGCACGCCTGCAGTGTTCACGGCATCCACCCTCCGGAACCGTTGACGCAGGCCGGCAGCCACCAAACGGGTGTCCACAATGCAAACGCGCTCGTCAAAACGGCAACGACGCCCAATTGGACCCCATCTCTATCGCACGTGGCTCTACGTCGACAAAATCATCGCACTCGGCATCAATCAAAACGACATTTTTTCACCCGCTCTCTCACGCTGCCACGCGGTGCAGGCATCGTCTCTGCGACGACTCCAGCGTCTCCCTCTACCCGACGCACTGGCCACCCACTTGCCTTGCACCTCAATACGCGCTGTGCACGTGATGCGGTTGTTGGAGACCGACGTCGCCGCATCCGGGGACTTGTGTACCATTTCCAGCACACCGAACGCCCTACAACGCCGAGGTTGGTGTTGCGCCGACACCGCAGTCCACACCAGCACCACCGACCCGCTGCAGACGTTAGCGACGAAACCGACACATCTACGGGCACCTTTGTCAGCCGCGTCCGATCGTGCCGCCCGGTGCGCTCTCGAACAGTCACACCAGGTCATCGTGGGACCCACTTGTCTATAACCACAGAGCTCCGGTTCCTTCTCCGTCCGCTGTATTTTTCCCAGTGCCGCCCGCCGGAACAACTGTAAAGACCCTGCGCCTCTCCACGTCGACGACGGGACTACCCACGGACCCTTTCGACTTGCGCTGTCAACACTTGTATATACGCCGCCATAGTTTTTCAGTACGCGTTCATTTCTGCAGGGGGGGGAGTATCTGTAGCGCTATGATCATCAACCTTCATCATCGTCATCATTTTACTAGCCACCGCGCCGCGCCTCTCGTGCAGCTCATGCTGAGCTCGAGCCGCGAGACAGTTAGAACGGGTTCACGCGCCTGGCGGACTGGACGCCGTCAGTTGCCGCCGCTCCGTTTGGCCTTCGCTCAATAAAGTGGCGAGACAGCGGCACACCCACGTTGGCCGTCTTCACGACGACGTCTCTCGTCTCTGTCTATCGCTACACGTACATTTTCACCGACTCTCGGGCAGTTGCACGAGGTCAGTCTCTCGGGCAGCATACATTACGGGGTCAGTCTGTGAGCAGGCGCCCCATATTCTTACCAAAAGTCCGAATTGCACAGAAATCAACGGTCACATCACTTGGTTTCCTGCCCACATCGACAGCATAAAGCCCTACTGCCCGCACTGCGACGAGAGGCGTTGCACATTACCCACATGCTCTGGCAATGCACGGCGCTGCGCCATAGCGAGCCTCTCAGCACACAGGACTCCTGGAGGACGGAAATCACCAGCTCGGACCGGGAGGTCCAAATCCCTGGCTGTCCAGAGGGCCCGCAGTGTGGCGGAGGGGCTCGCCCTTCCTGTCCCCACGTGGGTGCGGCCCGCAGCCGACCCTCCCTCTTGAGGGGAATCGGCTCCTCAGGACATTTTATAAATAAAGTTCATTGGCTGACTTCCAGCAGAAAACACCGGTCCGTCACTGCGTGTTTTGCGCCTCCCCAGGTTTCTCTTCTGCACAACGCAGCGATGAGCGCCAGCGTAAACGCCACCGCCAGTGTAAGCGCTAGCGCCTGCTGCTTCGCATCTACACATGGTTCCCTTTAGCGGGAGATGTTGTAATTTTTTAATCACTTATTCGTTCAAAAACGCTAGGCGAAAACAAATGTGTCCATGACTGTCGTTGCACAAATCGTCACAAGATGTCGACAGCACCGACCGGTAACCCCCTATTGTCACATTCCTTCGCGTACATCGGGATGCTTTACACGCTAAAGAACCTCTTTTATGATTTTGCCACAGTGGTGATTCAAAATTATCTAAATTAAACATAGCTTAAATGTAGTTATCATCACAATTTAATAGTTTGCGCAAATGTAAAGGTATACTTTTACGTATGTACGTAAACGTTTACGTATGGTAGCTAGAACTTTCCTAAAACATGCGTTCCGGTAACACGGTAACGTTAAAAAGTATACGTACAAGCTAAAACTGAGACCTAAATTTCTGCGTTGAAGTATCCCTAGAAAGACTATCGTCTTTAAAAGAAGCCCCTGCTGTATGCCTCATTTCTGCGAACTGCGACAGCACGCTTCGCGCCCCCTCCTTATCCAGTGTGGGCAAGCCCCCGAGACTCTCAAGTTCTACAAACCGCCGCAGAGGGCGGAAAAATCAACCGCGGTGCGTTCCGGCTTCAAACAGCGGGAGTGGATCTACTAACCTACGCGTTATGGTCGCATGCACACCGCCATTTGCGCTATTGCACTTTCCAGTAGGGGCACCCTGGTCGGGGCCATATTTTCAATTCAACATATTCTTCAAATAACCGAAGACTACTTCTTTTTGTAATGCTACACCCAAATAAAACAAATTGCTGTTTACACCAAGTGGTTCTGCCGTGCCATGTACCGAGTCAATAATGTTTTGTAATAGTTTTCGCTCCAGCTGACCCGTAGTTGTCAGCAGCATATTGACATCATCGTCCTCATTTCAAAATATACGGCGGCCAACGGCAGGTAACGGTTCGCGGTGCATTCGGATGGGCCTCGCGCTGTTGCGTTTCGCTGTAAATCTTTCCAGCCACTGCCAGCCGACACATTCGCCTTCGTTCTGTTCATTTTGACTCGTTCGAATGCTTTCGCGAAGCGCATTCACCTGACTTCGGGGGGAACGAAGGAACCGTTGAAGCTTTCTCCGGATCAACACCCGTTTCAAGCCCGAGAATACGGACCGGTGAGTAAAAAAAATTCACAGCGTATCCACGGAGTGAATGATGATGAGTGGGAGAAGCTCCGGAGGTTCATCGGTAAACCCGAATCTTCCGTGAATTCTGCCCAGTACATCATCAACGATGCGACATCGGGCGCGTTTATACTAAAGGGTCGATGAGAGTCATGGCGACTTGCAGCTCACTTTAATTTTACATGTACGCTGTGAATTTTTATTGTTTATCACGCACAGGAGAAATCTCACACAGGCGCTACCTTGGAGGTCAAAGAGAGAGAGAGAGCGAAATTTATTAGAAGGCCGTTGGAGGTCAAAATCCAGTGCCTATTACAAGAAAATTCGACGACGCAAACCAACGAGAAGAAAAGGCGAAAGGAAAGAGCGTCAACTCGCAACTAATTTTATTCTTGCAAATCCAGCGCAATATATACACCATGCCACACATGCGCAAACACACCCTGCTTTACACCAACAATCAGCCACTTTCAATGCACGTGCTATGTCAGAAACCTGTCGAAAAAATCAAATTCAGATGAACGCAGTAACACCGAGGTATCGCTAATACAGATATCTTTTTTCTTTCGGATGAGGTATGCTTCTAGCATCTCTCGCTCAATCACCCTTTTGCTCTTCCCTAGAATGGTTATATTGTCAAATCTTGCCTCACATCCACACGCGCTGCAGTGCATGGGCAAATGTGCCAAAAGATTATTCTTTATCGACAGAAGCATGCGAGGCCCTACGTCACCTGTGCGACGGGAGTGGTCTATGAAATTCCGCTCTCCTGTGGAAGGGTTTACATCGGCCAGACCGGCCGATGCGTAAACGATCGAGCGAGGGAGCATGATCTGTCGATAAAGAATAATCTTTTGGCACATTTGCCCATGCACTGCAGCGCGTGTGGATGTGAGGCAAGATTTGACAATATAACCATTCTAGGGAAGAGCAAAAGGGTGATTGAGCGAGAGATGCTAGAAGCATACCTCATCCGAAAGAAAAAAGATATCTGTATTAGCGATACCTCGGTGTTACTGCGTTCATCTGAATTTGATTTTTTCGACAGGTTTCTGACATAGCACGTGCATTGAAAGTGGCTGATTGTTGGTGTAAAGCAGGGTGTGTTTGCGCATGTGTGGCATGGTGTATATATTGCGCTGGATTTGCAAGAATAAAATTAGTTGCGAGTTGACGCTCTTTCCTTTCGCCTTTTCTTCTCGTTGGTTTGCGTCGTCGAATTTTCTTGTAACATGCACCAACTAGCCCAACAACAAGTTTTACTCCAGTGCCTATATATACGGGGTGGTCAGTGAACGGTGGTGCAGCGCGAGCAGTCGGTTTTTTCAATCAAGAAATTCGCTAGCAGACGCTGCCTGCGTCGGCTTCGCGAGGCGAGAGAGGAGGGGGGACCGTAGGAGAGAGGGGGAAGCGTAGAAGAGGAGAGGGTGAGGGCGCCCCTAAAATCGGAGAGCAGCTGTACCGCCAACGCCATGAAACTCGCTAGCAGACGCTGCCTGCGCCGGCGTCGCGAGGTGAGAGAGAGGGGGGGGACCGTAGGGGAAAGGGGAAACGTAGGAGAGAAGAGGGTGAGGCAGCGGTGAGGGCGCCTCTAAAATCGGAGAGCAGCTGCACCGCCAACGCCATCTAGCGTACCTTCACCCAACCGCCATATTGTACGCATGTCTATGGGACAGTGCCCTCTCGGAAACAAGACGAGAAATGGAATGCGTACAGTGCCATCTAGTATATCGTCACCCAACTGCAGTTTTCATGCATCTCTATGAGACAGCGTCATCTATTATACTGTTCAGGAGATACTGCCGGTAACGCCTGACGCGTGACAAGGTTAGACTAAGAGGAGCTTCGCCCCTAAAAAATTACACCATCTTCCCGAGGGGGAACCATGGGGTGATGCGGAGCATCGCGGATCGTTATTAACGGTGTTATTAACGTTGTTGACGTGAGCGCGCCGCTTTCGCGGAGCACTCGCGGTCGCGTGCAGCATCGGGAGCAGCCTCTCGTTGTTGACGTTTACACGCGGCTTCCCGTTCTCGAAGGTCGGGTTCCGCCGCTCGCTTCGGACGTTTACGTTGAACTTCACGGTCCCGAACCTCAGGTTCTACTGCTCGACGTTCACGAACCAACGGTGCTTCACGTGCTCGAAGCTCAGGATCCGGTGCTCGACGTTGACGCTTCGAAGCTTGAATAAACAGCCAGCAAAAGCACGGGACACAAGAAAGAGGCAGACGCAAACACTGCTGGAACTAACAACAGTTCTTAGTTCCAGCAGTATTTGCGTCTGCCTCTTTCTTGTGTCCCGTGCTTTTGCTGGCTTCTTATTCAAGCATCATGAACCAACTGGCCCAGATTTCAACCCTTTTGCTTCGAAGCTGCTTCGTGCTGACGAAGTTCAGGGTCCGCCGCTCGCTTCAAGCGATTGCGTTCAGCGTCGCGTGCCCTTCGCTTCGCAGCTTTGTCTTGAGTGGACGTAACGTCGCTAGTGTTAGGGCTGATGCTGACGCGTGCTTGCGTCAGCCCACTCACTGGCGGGACTGTTGCTTCCATCACACTTCATCGGAAGCATTAACGGAGTCAAGCGGAGTCAACCGAAGCAAGCGCTGCACTGAACGCGCGCAGCGCTCCACCAACACTCCCTAGATTCCTAAAGCCTTTCCCATGGTTGCGTGACGTCACCCCATGTGTCCGCGCGGGCGCTGCGTTCCGGTATTCCGGAGCGTCGCGCTCGCTTCTACTGGTGTTGTAGAGTCTGTGATGGGTGCAACATACTATATCATGTCTTTGAGAAGCTTTCTCGAGCACAAGTGAAGCATTCTACTCGCACTTTTACTCTCGTAAGAAGAAACCATACGAAACGAGATAAGCTTTATTCCGTTAGAACATCGCTTTTTCTTCAGTGTTGCTGATTTCCGTGCTGCGGCCATCTTTTGCGCATTGTCTTGGATGCTGTCATTTTTCAGTCTGCAGAAGTTCTTAAAGACAACATTGGTTACTGTGCGAACTACCAAGCGCAAGACAGTTTGTGCGGTGTGGCCATTCTCGCATGTATCAATGTCGGTCTGTGGTTCCAGCAAGGAAAATGCCAGCGAAGCGACGATACCACGTTGGTCACTGCATGAGAGAAAGTCTTTGGCGTATTCTCCCAATGACAGTTTCTGCACAACTAACTTCGTTACCAGAACCATGTTGACGATACATGGCTGTGGAAATTTCAGCCCTCCTCTGGTTAGGTTCGCTATCATGGAACTATTTTCTACCTCAATTTCCCTGTGTTCCATAACCAGTGTGCAGAAACAAGCGGAGCGTGAAAGTTTCTTGGAGGCAGCACGTGCAGCATATCCTGCGATGTAAACAATGGTGTCCATATCGTGTTGGGAGCCGGCAATGTCGTCTTCACTGACAGCCACGGAAAACTTGCAATCCGTAAGATTGTCATTGACACCTCCAAACTCTTTCTTCGCGCGGCAATGTCAAAACTTTTTGAAGACGAAGCTGCTTCTCACATTCGTAGAGTTGACGCACGGAGATGTGGTACTGTACTCCTGCTAATTGGCGATACCGGCCGAAGGGATCTTCCAGCGCGTCCGTCTGAAATTTATCGAGTAAGACGAACTTGAAGTGAAGTTCCTCTAAACGTTAACGTGAGAGTTCAACCAGGGAATAGCACGTCAGTCTCAAAGCATTGTGCGTTTCTTTCATCAGGGATCCGCTGCTGGTGTCAATTTTCCTCCAGGCGTCCAGTCATTCTACAATGCCACCAAGGAAAGCTAACTGCATGTCATCGACAGAGCTTACAGGATCTTGCATGCTATCCCTTAGTCGCTGGCCTTTAGAAGGGCTCTTAAGATTAACTACGCGCCACCACGTGAGGATAATGTCAATGAAAAGTGCGGTTGACTCAGCATGAATGATCTTGAATTCAGAACCGTGCGTTCTTATAGCGTTTGATACAAACGGGTTGATGACATCGAGAACTAGCTTTACATTGTGCCGCTCCAGAGAGGTTGGATTAACGGCATTTGCATTCAGTTTGTAGCCAGCCTTCACAAGTGACGTTTTCTTTTTTTTTATTTGCGACATGGACTTGCCCTTAAGGTTAATATTTGTTGTGTATATCTGCTGTATTAAGTGTGCGCCGTTAGGCCGGTGTTGTGTATGAAGTGAAGCAGTGTCTTGTGGATTGTGTTGTCGTGTATCCATCGGTCATAACTGTTTGTGTCACTGTAGCGAAGGCCGGCTTGCAGTAGATGACAGGAACGTTCCGACTGTAACCCTTGGCACGTCCATATCAGATGGTATGCATCTGCTTCCTTCACCGGAACAGAACAGTACGAGCATGTATCACCCACTGGTAAATGCGACCAGTTCCACGCTGAGATAAGAGCCGGTGTAAGGGCCACTCCTGCCCGAAGCCTCCTAAGCACGACTTCCTCCGCCCTAGTAAGATGAAGGGGGGAGAGAGCAGACACACGGTGGGATAAGAGCGCGTTTATCCTGCCGGAGAACATTTTTACGGGCATGGAGTGAGTTTAGGGGTTGAGGTGGAAGGGTTATAGATGGAAGGTCCATATTAGGAGGGCAGTGTGCCTGTTGATCGGCAGCAATATTGTGAGGGTTCGCAGCATGGCCTTGAATCCAGTGTACCCTGACGCAAGTGGCTGTATTGCGGTTGATCTTGTGCATCGCCTCGCAGATTTCCATGGCCTCGTGAACTTTCTTTAGTTCCTGGATAGCCGCTAAGAATCAGTGAATACGTCAAGTTGCTTAAGTGCAGGCAGCTTAGAGGTGACATCCCGCACTGCGTCATGGATGGCTTGAAGTTCCATTACAAGAGGAGTGGCTTCCCTAGATAGATACTGCTGGTGACCACTGATGAAGTTATGCGTGGTACTTAGGAATGATGTCCTCCCACCGCCTTGTAGGATAGCAGCATCTGTACAGACTTTGCAGGCCTTAGCGGAAGGTGCTTCGATGATATAGCGTTCGTCAATAATACCTGACGTATCGCTGCGCCGTAACTTTCTGGTTGTCTTATTAGATGTGATGGTTGTGAATTCCCAGGAAGGCATTGTATCGCGCTGGTTGTCAATTCGAGAGCCGCGTTGAAAGTGAGCATGCAACGCAGCAACAACCGGAACAAGTTTCTTTTTTTATTTCACGCGCTTTTTCTCTTTGTGAAATTAGCTCTGCAATTGTGTTAAGCTGGGCGTGCTCCTGTAAAGTTGTTATCGAAGTGATGCGGGGTAACGCTGTTATTGTGCGCATTGCATCACGGTTAATAGTCTCCAACTGTGCCAGCTGTGCCAAAGTTAACCGTTGAAATTGCGCCTGGTATATAATTCTTGGATGCAGAAGTGTGCGTACGAGCCGTCGAGCTACATCAGTTCGAGCTCCAGCTGCTTTTGATGCAACGCGGCGAATCAGATGAAGTGTTTTTGAGGAACTCTGCCTGACTTTGCGGAGCCAGTGCGCACCACTACCAGACCGGTGAATATCAAGACCCAGTATGCGAACTCCCGAAGCCTCAGGAATTGTCACTGCACCGAGTGTAAATGTAAAGGGGGCACTGCGTGATCTTTCTGCGTCCTGCCTTGTTAACCACCACAACATAGCTTGATTTTTGGGCGGAAATGTCCAACCCTGCGTTCCGAGTGTAGTTATCAAGTACATCAAGGGCTTCCTGAAGCTGTTGAGCTTGTCTTGAGATGTCTTTATGCACAAACCACACAGTCACATCATCAGCATATATTAGAAACTTCACGTCTGTAATCCGGTGTAGTTGCCAAGCTAGAGGTATTAACGCAACGTTGAGCAGGAGAGGAGCCAAAACGGAACCTTGTGGGACACCTCTGTTGGACGTGAAGCAACCTTCTGGCTTTCCATCTACTCTTATAGCAAATGTGTGGTTGTGAAGGAAAGAGTAAATAAATCTTATGACCCACGGCGGAAGTCCCAGCTCCATGAGGTTCGAAATGATGACTTCATGGTCTATATTGTCATAGGATTTCGTTATGTCGGTTGCTACAACCTTGAGTACTGCGTGGCTGTGTGGCGAAACTTGCAAAATGTCGTCCGACAAGATAGAAAGTCCATCTTCAGTCCCCAAATCAGAACGGAATCCAATTTGAGCCGGATGGTATTTATTCTGTCGTTCAAGCCACCAGGAAATACGTGTAGCCAACATCTTTTCAGCGAGCTTGCATACGGTCGCAGTCAGTGAAATTGGGCGTAAAGCTTGCAGGTTATTTGGAGACTTTCCTGGTTTTGGAATCGGGACAACAAGTGAATGTTTCCAATCAGACGGGACGTCCCCAGTCTCCCATGCTCTATTAATAGCCTGCAGAAGTGCGCCAATAGCTTCACCTTCCATGTTCTTGAAAACTTCGTAAGGAATGCCGTCGGGACCAGGTGTTGTTCCTTTGTGCGAAGTTTCAATCTCTGCTATTAGTTCGGCCATGGTGAAAGGACTGGATATATCCGAAGTGGCACTATGGTCAGACTCGTCGATTTCGGGGCAGTTTATATATGATGCGCTGTCATATTTCGGGAAAAATGCTCTTGCAGCCTGTTCTGCAAATTTCTGTGCCGTACTTTGCATCGCTAACCTAACGCTTGCTGCCGGGTCAGGTTGCTTGGGACCACGTTCCATCGACCGGAACGTACGCCAAAGTGCTCTGTTTGCAATGCGAGATCCAAGTTTTTCACACCACTCATGCCACCGTCGTCGCGAAAGCTGCTTTTCGTGTCGACGCGCCTTTGCTGCTATATGATTAGCACGTGCACGGCTACCTGGTACATCTGGATTCCTCCACGCATACACTTCTGCCTGACGTCGCTTTGCCCAAATTTGCAAAAGAGCGAGATCCGGTTGAGGTTGTCCTTCGTCAACGGTGGTCACGATTGTGTTACTGCGGAGCAGTTCTTGTAAAGCGGGACGAATTTCCGAGGGCTCTGTGGGTACTTTATCAATCGATGATTTCCTAAATTTATCCCAATGCGTGATTGTTACTTGTCGTCCAATTTTCTTTATGCATCTTCTTTGTAAACCAATTATGATTGGCATATGATCACTGCCCCATGTATCCGGCTCCACCCGCCACTGCGGCGTTCCAGGACCCAACCACCACGTGAGATCTGGGGCGTGCGTTCTAGATACTGTGCTCCCAGAACAGGTAGACACAGCGTGATGGTTCAACAGTGTAAACGTGGCATCAGTCATTATGCTTTTTACTTGGCATCCTCTTGGGACTTGTACCAAACTCAAACGTGTACCATCCCAAGTTCAAACGTGTGCGCTGTGGTCTGGCATAGAAAGACACTAGAATGACAGGAATCTTCAATGGTCGTGTCAGGACACCGACAACTTCTTGACTGTCACTACACCATGGTTCCATATTAAGCACCGTATGAGGAATATGCGATGACACATATACTGCGGCTTTTCCTGGAGCTGAAGACATTGTCGTAGCACGTCTATCTCTGATAGACGGGTAATGATACCCGTTAAAATCATGCAGGGAGCAGAGCTTATTGTGCTCTTGAAGAAGCAGTGCCCATGCATGTAGCTTGTTGTATTGAAGCCTGGTTTTAATTTCTCCTAACTTGGAGCTTAAGCATCGACACTTCTCTGCAGTATAAACCTGTCTAACATCGGCGAAAGAAGAAGCTTTCATGCGACGTGGTCCTTCGGACAGGACAAGTATTTTGAACAGTTTGAAAAGATAGAAGTATTTTTCCTTAGCATGCGAGAAGTCTCGGCAATTATAATATTTGTGTTTGAACACCTCTTTATAAATGCATGTTTTAACCAGGTTGTCTAAACATACCTACTGCATGATTTACAGCTTACCACAGTTTCAGGAAGCGCTGAGTCACTGAGATGCAAATGCATTTATCACTGCAGGTGTTGCTCAACGATACGAATGTACTGCCACTGGAGTAGCCAGCACCAGCAGCTTCGTAATGGCTGCTTCACAGCATATCGGTGGGTGCCAATACACATGATTTGTTAGGATGATGTGATATAAATTATTGCAGCATCTCTGGGGTGTCAATTTGTTGCCAGTGCAATGCTGATACATTAAACTGTAACTAGATTTCATGAATGCAGTACTTCTTTCAAAATGTGAGGAAGGAAGGAAAACAAAAGAGAGGAAAGGCAGGGATGTTAACCAGTTTGGCATAACCGGTATCTAGAGAGTGCAGCTATGACAGCACGCATGAGACAATCATAAGTACTGGTTGTTTATGACAACAGATCAGACATGCAGCAATCACTACACTCTACCTGTTCCTTTACGTTATCTTAGGGCATTTGGTTGAACAATCAAAGCGTCATGTTCCATACTAGCTTCATCTACTCTCTGTCACGTGTCATTATTGCAGATCTATAGCTCTAAAAATGTTCGCTAATAGGCATGTGTAACTGTAGAGCTTGCAGTGAGCAATATAAATTCAAGCTGATCTCAGATGTAGAGTACTCACGGATTGAAACTGGACAATTTTAGGACTAACCAGTTCAGGTAATTGGGGCGTCATTTTGACTCGACTGTGTTGGTTAGAGCCTATGCTATCTTTAGAGACCAGATTCGTCGCGGCAGGACATGGACAGGATGGGTTGCATGCATCTCGGGATGTGTGTTGCCTCTATTAGGTAAATTTATTCATTCATGTTGACTTAAATAGTCATGTTGATTGCACCTCCACTTAGTGCTGGCAAAGGGATATTCAAGGTAATATCAAGTAGCAGCAATCAGCATAAAAATTTGTCAGAACACACTCATTTCATAACTGGCAGAAGTAGGGTGGCACGTGGCTTACAGGCAGGTTTTAAGTACACCTTCGTAGGTTTAGCCAGGAAGGAGTGAAGAACCGAAAGGAAGAGTTAAATTCTGCTATGGTATTAGCACAGTTTTAGATTAAAATGCAGAGTAACGAACCAAAACTCTCCACTGTGGTATGCCGCATGTGTTATACATATCCCTTTTGTCACATCTAGCCCCAGGTTTACTTAAGTTATTTGGCAAAACTTGCAGTAAGTTTTGAGGATGGATGAATTATTTTTCTTAAGGAACACTTATCATTAAACAATGATAAATAGCACACACTAGCCATCATTCATTGTCCTTTTGCCTTGCTTTAAGACGTGCTAACAAACATGAACTAGCTAACCTGCGCTGTTGTTTTCTCTGCCATATTTTCCTACATATTACAAGAACAACAGTGTACACTACGCTTTGCACACTAAGTGCAAAACTCGGAAGGCAATACTCGGCAAGCAACATCTCCCTTTTTCATTTTAATTTGCGTTTTTAAAAAAGAGTTTGTGGCAAAAGAAGTCGAGCCAGAGTTTTCAGTAAAACATTCAATCTGATGAATGCTGAAAGCCTAATGAACTTCTTTATTTGATATCCTTTTCAGGAAGCAGAAAGAATTATTGGCCCACCTGGTTTTCTACAAGAAGGTCTATGATGGGAACACTTTCCAGTGCTTACGGCACACTTTATTTAGGATATCATACATCTCCCTGCATTTGGGGAAGCCCCAGTGTTACTGTTTTGATTCCAATAAAAGACGACAAACTACATTTCTTTTATCAGTTATCGAGTTATGACATTTGTCACGCATTAAAAAAAGTGCTTGTGCATGCAAAACAGATTCCTGAAACATTGGCGTATCAATATCAATGCTCGTGGTCTACAAAACAAGTTGAACAGATGATTTTTGGAAAACAATGCACAAAAGGAATAAACGGAAGGCAGTGAGACAGAGTGATTCACATTGATTGAAAATTGGTGGGTTGAACTTTTATTAATGGTTGTGTAATTGCATGGTGAACTAGAAAATCGAGTACAGGTGCACCAGGCAGCAGGAGATCATATGCCACCGACTTTTTTTCAGTTTTGAATATCTGCTACAGTTCTCGTATTCTAGCATGGCATTTGTGACGTTGAACCACGATCAAGCCAACCTGTGTACTGCTGTGGCAATGTGCCAGTTATAAGATATCCTCATTTTCTGAAAATCAGCTGTTTTATTGAGACATGCAGCAACAATATTTCAAGTTCGTTCTGCACCCCAACTACACACGGACGTTCGCGAAAGAGACGTGCAAAAGCATCAACAATTCATTTGGAGGGAAACTTGCCCGTGGGAAATTTGTGTACGTCAACTTGATCTTGGCGCACGTTTTGACATTCACTTGAACAGCGGTGTGATGCTGAGTAAAGGTAAGAGTAGCTAGTTCCCATATATAAGATAAGTTAAAGACTGAAGATGAGATAAAACCACTGTATCGCGCGAAATAGCGCGCATAAGTGGTAATTGCTGAAACAGATGATCGTCGAACTGCTAGAAAGGTGCTGCGGACCCAACGTGCGGCTAGCGACGGTTCGCGCGCACTAAGTGCAAATCTTAGTGTAGGCACTTTAAAATACCCATTCAAGCATTAACGTGCCAAAGCAGGTTAACGTTACACGAACAGCTGAGAACGGGCTGCTGTCACTGACACGCGTGTACGTCGCGGCATAAATAACGGAAATTGCTCGCAGCACACGCACATGGGAAAAATGTACGTGGGTTCCGAGATCTGAGGATATCCTCGTCACGCTGGTATACATTCGCGAATTTTCGGTGAGCGAAACAACCGCTGTTCACGCAGAAGCTTTAACGACACACGGACACACGTTAATCGTTCTTGCGGCACGGCGAATTACGAACCGAAGTCGGAGCCGAAGGTGCTTACCGCGTTTGTCTGGAGTTCATGAAGCCCCGCAAACTATTTGCTGACCTAATGCACCCTCAAACACATGCACATGGCACAAAAACAGAAGTTCAACGTCGCGCCGACTGTTTGCAAACGGCATGGTAGATATATACCCCCGCAAAAAAACGAGCATTCTTGCGGTGGCGCTGTGGTGCAATGGGTAAGTTAACTGCTTTCAGTGCAAGCGGTGCCGAGTTCGATTCCAGCAGTGCTGTGCGTAATGTGCATGTTGTTGTCGCAGATGTTGATGATTGTGATACTGTTCGTCTTCTAATTATCCGTAGTGATAATTACAACCGTCCAACTGGCGAGAAAATGGTTGACAGCGTCAAAAAGTAACTTTTTTTCTCGCAACCGCATCAGGGCCGCCTACAGACAGGCCGCGTACAGGGCCGTCACGCGTAACCGCAGGCCGTGCCTAGCCAGAAAAAATTTGACGTAAAGTCCCGTCTAAGCGTCGCCACGGCTATTCTGAAGGCCACTTAGAATAGGGCCGCTTCTTCTGGGACACGGCTACGCAGCGGCGTAACGAACTGACTAGATGCGGCCATAATTTGACCGGATTTCCTGCCTGCAGGCGTGTATTCTAGCCGGGATTTGACTGAGAGTGTAGCGCCGCCTCAACGCCATCACCAAAAAAGACGTATACCCACTACCGCGGATTGATGATGCCATAGACAGTCTTTCATCAGCCTCTTACTTTTCGTCGGTTGATTTGAGGTCAGGATACTGGCAGATCTCTATGCACGAGGAAGACAAGGAGAAAACGGCACTTGTTACACACCAGATGGACTTTTCGAATTTAATGTGATGCCGTTCGGGCTGTGGAATGCGCCTGCAACTTTTGAGCGCTTCATGAACAACATTCTGTGTGGTTTGAAGTGGGAAGTCTGTATGTGTTATTTGGACGACGTACTGATTTTCGGGCGCACCTTCTCTCAGTACAACACACGTCTTGGTCTCGTGCTCGATTGCCTAAGCAAAGCAAGCTCGGTGCTCAACTAAAAAATGTCGTTTTCGAGAGCGCCAAACACTCGTCATTGGACACTTAGTGGACAAAGAAGGCATACGACCGGATCCCGCGAAGACGGCCGCGGTGGAGGCGTTCAGCAACCTCACTCGGTGAAACAACTGCGCAGCTTTTTGGGCCTTTGCTCATACTTCCGTCGATTCATTCCTCGATTTGCCAATATCACGTACCCACTGACGTGCCTGCTTCAGAAAGTCGTGCAGTTTGACTGGACCCCGGAATGTGCGTCCGCTTTTAGATGTGAAGCATCTTATGGCGAAGCTTAATCCGGTGGTGGTGGTGGTGGTGGTGGTGGTGTGCCGCGTGCCCATCCCTACTGCGCATGCGCAAACCCTTTAAAAAAATAAAAAACCTCCTCTCCCTCTCTCTCCTCTAAACATCCCTCCCCGCGGCAACCACACCCTCACTGCCAATGCCCGTCCCCTTCCTCTCTACCCTCCTATGCTCCCGCCTCTCTCCTCTAGGCATCCCTGCCCGCGGCGTCCACACCCCCCACTGCGCATGCGTGTCACCCCTCTCTCTCCTCTCCTACGCTCCTCACCTCTCTCGTGAATGGCAATTTTGCGCAAAAAGGGACACACGAAAACGAAAGGAAGAACCCACAAGACTGGCGCAACTCGCCCAACTCGCCCAACGCTCCGTTCTTCTAAGCCATTTCACCTCTCTCGCCTCGCGACGCCGACGCAGGCAGCGTCTGCTAGCGTGTTTCTTGGTTGAAAAACCGACTGCTCGCGCTGCACAACCGTTCACTGGCCACCCCGTATATATGGCAATGGATCTTGACCTCCAAGGTGGTGCCGGTGGGAGATTTTTCCTGTGCGTTGTTGAGCAATAAAAATTCGCAGCGTGCGCGTTAACTAAAAGCGGAGTGCGGGTCTCTGTGTCCAGTCGGAGTCTTCTGTCTCTCATTGCCCATTAGCAGCGATTGGCATGTTCCAGTAGGAAACACTGCTCCATCACTGCCTGCTTTGCGCCTCCCCAGTTTTCTCTCCTGCGCAACGCTGCGATGAGCGCCAGCGTCAACGCCGCCGTCAGTGTAAGCGTTAGCGCCCGCTGCTTCACATCAACACACGGTTCCCTTTAGCGGGAGATGGTGTAATTTTTTTCTGAGTTGAAGTTCCTTTTGACGTCCCATCCGATTCTTCGACACTTCGATCCTCTGGCTCCCACAGAACTTCCCACGGACGCTAGCGGTGTTGGTGTAGGCGCTGTCTTGGTTCAACGATTTGATACCAAAGAACACGTCGTAGCGTATGCAAGTCGCTCGCTAAGCAAGTCCAAGCGCAACTACACCGTCACGGAGCAAGAACGCCTCGCAGTAGTCTTCGCAGTGCAGCGCTTCTGGTTATACCTGTACGGACGCTCCTTCGCCGTCGTGACAGACCATCATTCTCAGTGCTGGTTGGTCAATCTGCGTGATCCATCTGGTCGACTTGCGCGTTGGACACTTCGTCTACAGGAATATGACTTTACCGTTTCCTATAAAAGTGGTCGACGTCACGCTGACGCAGATTGTCTTTCGCGGCTACCACTTCCAACGACGGACTGTAACGCGGACAACTTCGACTCCTACATCGCATCATTGGACCTACGATTTCCCGATACGAATACCTTTAAGACTGAGCAGAAAAGGGATGGCACCATACAGAAACTTCTTGCTACCGAACGAAAATCACCGGCTACTCGTTTCTGCATACGGGACGGGCTAGTGTACAAAAAGAACTATACTACGACCGGCTCACGCTATGTTCTGGTGGTCCCGAAGAGTCTCCGCGTTTCCATCTTACAAGCTATGCAATATGATCCAACATCCGGTCATCTAGGCACAGCGAAAACTCTTTGTCGCCTTCAAGAAAGGTTCTACTGGCCCAAAATGCGCCAGACGACGGAACACTACGTGTCTAGCTGCAACGAGTGTCAACGTCACAAGCGCCCTACAAGTGCTCCTCCAGGGCGACTACATCCTGTGTCGCCCGCTAGAACTCCATTCGAGCAAGCCGGGATCGACCTTCTTGGGCCTTTTCCGCGCTCTTCTGTTGGAAATCGCTGGATAGTCGTGTGCGCCGATCATTTAACTCGGTACTGTGAGACAACTGCAATACCATCGGCAACTGCAGCCGATGTGTGTTTCTTCATGCCACGTTTTTTTATCCTACGACACGGACCTCAGAAAATTGTTATCAGTGATCGTGGGCGACAATTCACTGCAGAGGTGGTGGAAGAGATGCTTCGTGTATGCGCTTCAACGTTTCGGCACTCTACACCATATCATCCCCAAACAAACAGTCTAACGGAACGAACTAACAGAACTCTCACCAACATGCTATTTATGCATGTCGCATCAGATGAAAAGAACTGGGACAGCGTTCTACCTTTCATCACTTATACATTTAACACTGCACAGCATGCAACTACCGGATACAGTCCGTTGTTTCTTCTATATGCTCGGCCGCCTCGTCGTACCCTCGATACCGTCTTCCCGTTTTTGGACCACCATGATCCCTGTATATCCGAGATCGTCTGTCGTGCAGAAGAAGCCTGACGTCTTGCTTATTTGGTACTCTTGCTTCGCAAGATTGCTCGAAGGCACGTTTTGACCGCCGACGCCGAGACGTGACATACAATCGCGGAGACCTACTGTTGCTCTGGACGCCAACTAGAAAACGCGGGTTGTGCGAAAAACTTCTGGCGCACTATGCGGGACCTTATGTTGTTATCGGCCGTATAGGCGAATTAACTTACCGTGTAGCACATCTCCATTGAAATGGCCGACGGTCTGCAAAGACTGAACTTGCCCATGTTGCGCGTTTGAAGCGCTTTATTCCTCGAGAGACTGTTTGACTCGCCCGGTGGGCTTCGTCTGCGCGGAGGGAAATGTTACCGTGTACGTGATTTGGGTATGTGCATCTGTGTAGCGGGGAACAGGGAGGTTAGTGAAGATGAGGATGTTCGGCTAGTGAAAAAGGTCTTCAGTGCGCGTTCATTCAACACCTTCCTTCGAGTCTAACGTTACGTCGCGCCCGAATAAACCCTTTCGTAGACGTAACAATATGCATAATTTGGATCGGTGGCGAGTAGTGGGATTTACCCAAATTTGAGGTGCATACCCGTGTGTGGGATATGGCGTGGAGCAGCCGTGGAAGAACTCGATTCCGTCGAGGTAGTTAAAAAAAGGCTTTTATTTACACTGCAGAGGCCATGAAGACCCTGCTACCAGTCTAGCTAACCCGTTTCTCTTCTCGTGCTTGCTGGTACTTCTTCTTCCTCCACTGGTGGTCCACCAGCGCTCGCGATGGAATCAACATTCCCGGCCGCGCAGTAAAGTTAATCACAGAGTTGCAGGTGGTAGAACTTTTGGACAGTCCTTGTTACTGTAACGCGTCCTTGTTTCACAATGCAAGGACTGAAGTTACATCTCCGAGCTTCTGCAAAATTGTACGATCTCTGAAATTCCGTAGTTGTCGTTGCTGCCTTTTCCTATCATAAGCCTTCTACGGTTCAAAAAGACTCTTCGTTTTGTGAAGCTTCTCTCTCCACTTAGCTTGCATACTGAGGACCTCTTTTCCCGCCAGCTCGTGGAAGAAGGCGACCAGGTCAGAAGGCCTCTCAGTCCTCTGTTGCAATTCTTCCCTCTGCAAGCGCTTTTCACCAAAACAGTCCAGTAATGTCTTCATGTCGCGGTTGCCGTCCTGGTAAGCGAGCTCTGTCGCCTTGTAACAAATGACCACAGTCTTATCAAAGGATGCGTCTTCTTTGCCGAGCTGCAAGAGACGCCGTCGCAGCTTCTGAATGGCAGCGTGGTCTTGCATGCGCAAGCTCTCGCTGGTTCCCACTGTCTGCGTCGGCTCCTGTAAATGGCTCTCCAGGCTAGCCAATCGCGTATCACATGGGATCGTTTGCTGATTTAGACCTGTCTCCATATGTCCCGGCTGATCCTTTACTTCCACCGATTCAGCCTGGTGTGGCTCTTGAACCAACTTCTCTTGTATGTTGGGTATCAGGAGTGACGTTTTTCGCACCTTCTCTTCCGATGCAAGCAGTTGCTTCCGCGCCTCGTTCAACTCCTGAGTCAGCTTCTGTGTTTTTGATTCGTACTCCTTTATGGAGTCTGCCTGAGCAGCTTTCTGCATGACTTCTTCAAGTTTAGCTTCCAATTTCTTATGAAGTCGTCGCTCCTCAGAAAGCAGGCATTGAAGTTGACTCAGCTTGGTCGCATTTTCACTCTGTTCCCGTTCACGCTCCATTTTCTCCTCACACAACCTTGATTGCAACTCGGCTATCTTGGCTTCTAGTGATGCTGACCGGTCAATGCTCCTCACAACTTCAACTTGACGTGCTGCAGCGTCCTTCTGTTGGATAGGCCTTTCACGGTTAACGTACAATGCTGTCTATGCGTGGGCCCTCTTTTCCGTGGGGATGGAAGGCGTCTGAATAAGCGCGCTCGCATTATGGTCTTCGGATGTTCTACTCGGTATGGTACAGCCAGGGAAGCGTGCCTCTTCTCGTCCATCAACCGCTGATGTCTTCCTTGGTTCTGATTTCTTTGCGCTTTTCTTCTTAGTTGCGTATTCACTTGGTTTGCTCACACGGTCTTTGATGGCGCCTTTGTGCGAGTTCCGAGTAATCCTCCGTGGATCACACATACTTGAGGCATGGTGCCCTTTGCACCTCAAGCAAGAGACCCTTCGTTTGCAGTCACGTGCCCTGTGGCCTTTTGTCGTGCACGTGAAACACCGTTTATCGTTGGACAGCACTTGTTTCTTCTGTGTCAGAGAAATGTCAGTAGGACATGCTTCTGTTGGGTGCTGCCTTGATGCGCAGAACACACAAATCTCTGACACCTTGAAAATCACAAGAGGAGCTCGTCAGGAGAACATATGAAGTCGGCTGGTCCCAACTGTGCCTTCGGGCTGGCTGGTTCAATGCATGCTGACCGCTGCCGTCTCGTCTGCTGCTATCCTTGTAGTCGCTCTTCTCCAGGCTCTCCACTTCGACCGAAAGGAGTTTCAACAGACCGTCTAGCCCTGAAGAGCCAGCAGCTTGGTTACTCTCAGCTTGCGCGGCACAGGTACGGTGGTACAAGACTACGACGTCTCGGGGTAATGCCCTCAGTATGATGTCGCAGAGCATCGATGAAAATGACGACCGCTGCACACCTAGTGACTCTAGCCCTCGGACGTTCACGAGTACGTGGTCATAGAGCTGTCGGAGGGCTCTCGTGTCACCAGATGCTCGAACAGGAGTCAGCTGACGCAGTCTTGCGAAGTATTCCTGCTCTTGGCGAGTCTTGTCCCCGAAGCGCTTCTGCAGCATGTCTACAGCGTCCTTGTAGCATGCTTCAGTCGTTGGATGACCGGCCACCGCTGAAGCAGCATCTCCCTTAAAAAATTGTCGCAAATAATGGAACTTCTCCGTCGTAGTCAGAGTGGCGTTGTTGTGGACAATCTGGAGAAATTGCTCCCAGAACTCCATCCATTTGCACACATCCCCAGAAAAGGGAGCGATAGTCAGTTTAGGTAGCTTGGCTCCCGTCCTCTCTGATGGTGTAGCGATCGCATGGGTAGCCGACGCCGATCCCTCATCTGCTTGTGCGCTTGAAATGCGGTTCCGCCGGCTTAGGAGCTCGGCAAGGACTCGCGTCGCGTTGTCCTCGTACTCTAAGACGGTGTCGAACTCGGATTGGAAGTCCTCGTCCGCGATGAAACTCTCTAATTCGCTGTTGATCTTGTTCAACTCCTCGTTGTTCGTCTTTAGCCTCTCGTATATGGAATCGAGCTGCTCACGCGTTGCGGAGTCATTTCGAAGTAGGGCACTTGCCTCGTTGATGATGCGGCTGTTCAAGGATCGTTGTGAAGTCCGCTTCGCCTTGAGCTAGTCCATTTTTCCCAGGCAACTCGCAGCCGTCGGTAGGTCTATCCCGGGTTTCGGCACCAAAATGTGTGGGATATGGCGTGAAGCAGCCGTGGAAGAACTCGATTCCGTCGAGGTAGTTTAAAAAAAGGCTTTTATTTACACTGCAGAGGCCATGAAGACCCTGCTACCAGTCTAGCTACCCCGTTTCTCTTCTCGTGCTTGCTGGTACTTCTTCTTCCTCCACTGGTGGTCCACCAGCGCTCGCGATGGAATCAACACCCGTTTATGATGGACCGCGACGCAGACATGACGCGCCGACAAGTTGAGACCCTAAGGTGCTTCGCCCCTAAAACCGAACATGCATATTGATTCTTTAGGCCTGCAGCATCAGGGAAGATTTTAGTAAATATTTTATTAGCTCTGTCTCTATATTATTGTCAATAAAATTCGACGTGTGTCTTGATAAAATGTTCGCGTGTTGCACATCCATTCTGGCAGCATCATGTATGTTACGTGACACCATTTCTCCTGCTTTCGCGTGACATGGCATTGTGTCTTTTTTATATATATATAATTATTTAGGCGTCTGCGAATATTCGAACTTTCGAATAAGTTTGGAATAGTATTGGCAATTCTGTTCGATTCACGCCGTAATTTTGTATTCGCAATATTCAAACTTCCGGGAAATGAATACAACCTCATTCGATAGAAATCAAATCGGAGTGCTTCAATATAATGCGCGTAAACCTAATTCTCCTTTCGAACTTCGGCCTATCGGATTGGTCAACCGACGACTGTCGCCACTCCTTGACGCTGCATATTTTAGACAGGGTAGCTCGATCAGCGCGCACAGAATAGATAGAGTGCAGAGACCTGCACCGAATTTGTGGGAATACTAAATTTAAAAAAAAATGCATCACTCGCCATGGTGGTCCAGTGGATGTGGTGTTCGACAGCTCATCCGAAGGTCGCGACATCGCATACCGGCCGCGGAAGCAGCATTTCGATGGAGGCAAAATGCGAAGCCCATGTATTAGATTTAGGTGAGCGTTAAAGAACGTTAAAGGTGGTCGAAATTTCCAAAGCCCTACACTACGACGTCCCTCGTAATCATATGGTGGTTTTGGGACGTTATACCCCAGTTATTATTATAAAATAAAAATTCATCTGCGCGTAATGTTACAAAGTATTTTAAAAATATAATATGCCCCAATGTTGAAGTTCAGCAGCACAGTCACAGCGAAAGCTAGAAGAGCGGCCTTTCTAAAGTACCTTTTAAACGCTCTTGGGGGGCACTACTACAAGCACACTTGCATGGCACCCAACACGCCACAAATCATCATTTTTTGTCTAGTGGGGAAGCTTCCACTATGCCATTATTCATCATTAGAGACCGCATTTTAGGCAAATGCCTATTTTGTTCCTTGCGTTCCTATCGTGTCACTTTGATATATGAGCACGAATTAGGGGTTAAGGAAGGCTTTTATAGTGTTTTTATAGTGCCTATAAATGCCTATTTTTTGGGGTTTTAGCCTAAATGTCTATAAGTGCCTATAAATGCCTATTTTCAAAAACGGCGCCCATATGAGCACTATTTCAACTCAAATTTTGCTTTCAAGTACAGTTTGAGACCGTAATTCATGTTACCGGGCAAAATTTACGTTTCGGAACTCTATGGGGTGCCACAACCTAGTTTTCTAGTTTGAACAAACTTCCGGTAAGAAACCGCTAGCAGCAGTGAAATGGGACGTGCCGGCCACTTTACCCCACCGCACTGACATGGCGCGAGCGGTTGGCGCAGGAGGAGGAGGAGGAGAGGAAAAGGCGTTATTTCTGCAACCCTAAATGGGAGCACGTCCCAGCATATACAGTGCAATGGGGAGAGGAAAATAAAGATTGCAAGAGGAGAGGAGAAAAGAGGAGAGTGCCGTCCGTGGCCGAGGATGTGGCGGACGGCTTTTACAGCCGGATTTCTAGTCCAGTGTTCCCAAGAAATTGAAGCACCTCCTTGAAGACCTGGGTGTGGTGGGCGGCAGAAAACAGGAGGTGCCTCTGTGCAGCAGTAGGAAGATGGAGAACGAGTGCGAAACCATGCATGGAGTGCCGTCAGGGGAATGTAGAGTGCAGGTAAAAAAAATCAGATGTGCACTTGGCTTTTGTTTCGTTTGTAATTTACTTCTTAAAGGGCGCTTCACCAGGTCACATAAGAAATTTTAGTTAGATACTGGAAGCTGTTGCGTACCCAATGAAGAGCTTTGTACCGAAATAACATTTTAATCGGTTCATTACGAGCTGCGAAAGCATCATGATGGTAGGTGAGCTTGAAACCTTTGCTACTCGCTAGCCGAATTTCTTCCCCTGCCCTCTTCGGTATCAGAGCAACTCGGAGCCGGAAGATCACACGACGCAGACGCATCAACACGTCATGCGCACGCAAGGTTACATTGTGTGCACATGACGTGCCCAAGCCAGGTCGTGCACACAAGCGGTGTTGTATCGCTTCGGCGTTTTCTCTAGTGTACTGCCTGTTTCTGTGGGATGGATCCCTCTATGCGTTTGGAGAGGCTGCCATGAATTATGTGTCCTTCCGACGACACAGCATGTCGCACCGCTTAACTGCTGTACGGGACAATGCATCAAAAACACGCCAGGCGTTGTCAGGGCTGGCGCCAGCACGACGCGGCAACGGCGAGAACACGAACGCATACGAAATGGAGACAGCTTAGTCTCGCGTCGCTCTCGATTCGAAGTAAAAAAATTAATAAAAACGCACAAAGATTCCATTTGTATGTTTTAATATTTCTACAATCTTCACTCTTCTATTCAAGCAACATATGGCAAAAATTACACATGTCGCCTCGAATAATTCTCGCAGTGTCACGTACTACTCTGACGTACGCAGGACCATTCCTTGTTGTACTTCACTTCCTCCATGCATATTCGTGCGCGCGCCCGTGAGATCAAGGGCAAGCGGCGTTTAGCCTGACATTTCGCCTCTTTCCGGGGCGCGTAGCGTTGCATATCTTGGCAGACGTGATCGTAAGCGCCCAGTGCATGCATTACACTTGCCAGCTCGAAATGCTCAAACCTGTTAAGGGGCCCTTTAAGTTGTTCACAGACAGATGATGAATTGACCCTGCGCGATTAGATCCCACCAATACGAGGCTAAAGACCCTTCTTGCCTTTTAGCGGTCTGGCTATTTGCTCCTGTGTTGCCCTTCTCAGCCATGCGGAAAGAAAGAGACCCAGGAGCGTGTTTATTCGACGGCGGACACTTAACTCACCATGCTGGACAATAAAATGAGAGTCCGTGTTCTGAAAACCGTGCGGGAAAACGGACAATAGTATGGCTATGATAAAACATTAACGCATTTGTGCCATCATAAACTATAACATTTGTTTGCTTTCCTGTCGTAGACACAGGTCACACGCGTCTTTCATCGAAAATTTGAGTTTTTGTAAATATTTATTGTGCCTATATTTAAGATTTTGAGGGCCTAAAACTGTGTTTTGCCTGCCTGTTTTTGGCGCCTAAAATGCGATTTTTTTAATGCCTAAAAATCCGGCCTCTATTCATCATCCTTCGGAAAAGCGTGGTACCCTCTACACACTTGTAAGGCATTATGTGCACTTCGTTGATGCTGTGGCTGATAACGATGAAGAATTATGCCAGTGCCTTTTGTAATGGGTTGGAGCATTGAACGACCCACTCGTTACGCATTTCGCATTGTGTGGCGCCCGGTTGTTACTTTACTGTTCTAAAACTCTTTATTACAAATGTTAACGCGATTCCTTACCCGACATGAAGCGTGCGTAGGTTCAGTTTGCAACGGAGTGTCAAGCACCGGCGTAGCTCAGTGGTAGAGCACTGGGCTGCCACGCAGAGCGCGCGGGTTCGATTCCCATTCTGTCCTAGGTATTTTTTATTTAGTTAGTTTTTTCTTATTTCGAGCGATAGTGGTCGCGGACACACCGGCGGCTGCCGCAGGCGGACAACGGCGCAAAAACGGCCCTTGTTGTGATCTCATAACAGCTTTCGCTGTAAAAAAAAAAAAAAAGCTCTATGCGCCCTCAGTAAATGTTAAACTCAATCTTATGGTAGATATTTCCCATCAGTGATCCAGATTTGCTCGCTTCAAGATCAATTCTCGATATGCCCCCGACCGCGTGCCGATTCAAGGGCCGTCACCTCAACAAGTTCGTTTTCGCGGACTTTCAGAACGTCTGTAAGCTTTGTCATCGAGTTCCGGATATCTTCCCATTTTCGGCCTGTATAGCAATTTTCACTGGTGGACGTGCGGCTGAGGCGCTCCTTCTCGTGTTTGCAGCACTCACGGACACAGGTTTCCGGCGCGCAAAATAGATCGACGTAGCTGTCCGCAGCGTGCGAAGTGACTTTGTTTTTGTATGAGCTGTCATGTTGAAAGGGGCGCGCACCGTTTCCACTTCACTGCCAACAAATTTAACGCAGACAGGCCACAGTGGAGCACGAATTGCGCCTGCACTCTACGTGCGCCAATTAGCTTTTAAGTGCGCTCTGTCCCCATTTGTGATTGCGATATCACTGCCTCTACCACGAACAGTCCACTGTTGCTAATGCCGCAAACGTGGTTTTGGTTTCGTACTCATTGGAATCATTTTGCGAAGTGCTTTCCGAATCATATTTCGGCGCCGCGGAATCGGCGTGCGATACAGAATTCGTTAGTATTATTTTACAAGCTGCAATATCAAGTCATCAATGCTCGTATCAATACTGCACATTACGTCACCCGCGTCAATACGCAACAGATAGTACTAGAGTCACTGGACAGTTCCAGAGTATACCACAAAGGTAGGCTGCATGGGGGCAACGTAGGTCAGCGGCGGCCGTTTCACTTTGGGCCGTCCGGCGCCTTACTAGTGCGCGCATAGCACAAGACCGATCTTTCCACCTCGATGCCGTATTACGCCCGGAGGCACTGGAATATATCGGTGTGTTTCTTAAAGAGGATATTAGAGGTGATTTCGAGTCATCGATGTTTATGAATGGCAAGCGGCGTGACTGCGAAAGAAATGTGCAGTGAATGTTGCTCTGTGCTCGCGAACTCTCTTCAAGACTTCATCAGTTTTGTCTCGCGTCACGGGTGAATTCGCTCGGTTCGTAGCTGTTAACACAGAAGTATGCGCGAAGCAGTGGCGCAGCCAGAAATTGTCTTCGAGGAGTAGGTGGCAGGCACGCATGCCAATATTGCCTGGTGCGTGCGGTAAGAAAGACGATAGCACAAATGTGCTCATGCTATGTACAGAAGATAGAAAGGAGAGACCGCCGGGCTTGCGGGGAAAATGCAGCACAGTCACAGCGAAAGGTGGAACAGCGGCCTTTCTAGAGCCTTTTTTAAACACTCTTGGGGCAACTATTACAAGCTCACTTGCATGGTACCCACTACGCCATACATCATCGTCATTTTTCTGTAATGGGGACGCGCCATTATTCGTAATTCTTCGGAAAAGCGTGGTACTCGCTACGCACTTGCAACGCATTATGTGCACTTTGTTGATGCTGTGGCTGACGACGTCGAGCAATTATGCCTGAGGCTCTTGTAATGGGTTGGAGCATGCAACGTCCGACTCGTTACGCAATTCGCATTGTATGACGCCTGGTTGTGTCCTTACTGTTCTAAAACCCTTTATTACACGTTAACGAGATTCCTTACGCGACATGAAACATGCATAGGGTCAGTTTGCAACATGGTTTCAAGCACCAGCGTAGCTCCAATAAAAAAAAAAGTTATAAAAGCAGGCGTAGCTTAGTGAGAGAGTACTCTCAGGGTCCTTCAATATTTTTAAAAAAAATATTGAAGGGCCCTGGTACTATGCTGCCACACAGAAGGTCCGTGTTCGATGCGCATTGTGTCCTCGGCATTTTTACTTAGCTTTTTTTTCGTATTTCGCGCGGCCCTTGTTTTGATTTAGAAGAGTAGAGGTTTGGACCACTTTACCAAGTTGTTGTGATTTCATAACAGTTTTCACTGTAAAAACTCGTTCGCGCACTATTAAAAAGACCGACGTGGTGCTTTTCTCTCGACATGTGCGCTACAACCTGCCGCTCTCTCTTTATATATATATATATATATATATATATATATATATATATGAGAACTAACAGACAAAGATGCCAAGGAAAGTATAGGGGGAAGCTATTAGAAGTGATTGTAATGTAAATGTGAAGAAAGGAAAGTGGACGAAAAGATAACTTGCCACCGGCAGGATCCGAACCTGCAACCTTCGAATAACGCGTCCGATGCTCTACCACTGAGCTACGGTGGCGGTCATCTCCCCGTCCACTTTTTTATAGGGTATATATGTTTTACTTAAACGTGGGAGCGTCAGTCAGCGCCGCCTGTTGCCATTACGGCGAGTGTGGAACACTCTTTTTTGCCTGTAGGCGTCACGTAGTACGTGATCTTATTACGAGAGGGCAGCTGACTAGTAATCCCTCGCATACCACCTGAAGGCATCAAGTCAGCCAGAACGAGACCCTCGTTATGAATGAAGGAAGGAA
This sequence comes from Rhipicephalus appendiculatus, assembly GCA_030522465.1. Classification (NCBI taxonomy): domain Eukaryota; kingdom Metazoa; phylum Arthropoda; class Arachnida; order Ixodida; family Ixodidae; genus Rhipicephalus; species Rhipicephalus appendiculatus. Next base: position 14,094 of record JALIZH010021206.1, on the reverse strand, counting down.
TTGTAAGCTTAAGGGCTCGTTTGCTTTGTTAAACACAGTATTAATGAGAACTAACAGACAAAGATGCCAAGGAAAGTATAGGGGAAGCTATTAGAAGTAATTGTAATGTAAATGTGAAGAAAGGAAAGTGGACGAAAAGATAACTTGCCACCGGCAGGATCCGAACCTGCGACCTTCGAATAACGCGTCCGATGCTCTACCACTGAGCTACGGTGGCGGTCATCTCCCCGTCCACTTTTTATAGGGTATATATGTTTTACTTAAACGTGGGAGCGTCAGTCAGCGCCGCCTGTTGCCATTACGGCGAGTGTGGAACACTCTTTTTTGCCTGTAGGCGTCACGTAGTACGTGATCTTATTACGAGAGGGCAGCTGACTAGTAATCCCTCGCATACCACCTGAAGGCATCAAGTCAGCCAGAACGAGACCCGACAGTTCGGATCCTGCCGGTGGCAAGTTATCTTTTCGTCCACTTTCCTAACTAAACTAAAGTAATGTGGAACAATCTTGGCAGAGAACAGCGCTTTGCAATAGGTGGCGAGACACTGGAAGTTGTAAAGGAGTACGTCTACTTAGGACAGGTAGTAACCGCGGAGCCGAACCATGAGAGTGAAATAACTAGAAGAATAAGGATGGGATGGAGCACATTCGGCAAGCATTATCAAATCATGAATGGTAGTCTACCACTATCCCTCAAGAGGAAGGTATATAACAGCTGCATCTTACCGGTACTTACCTACGGAGCAGAAACCTGGAGACTTACAAAGAGGGTTCAACTTAAACTGAGGACGACGCAGCGAGCGATGGAAAGGAAAATGATAGGTGTAACCTTAAGAGACAGGAAGAAAGCAGAGTGGGTCAGGGGAACAAACGGGGGGTTAAGGATATCATAGTTGAAATCAAGAAGAAGAAATGGATATGGGCCGGGCACGTAGCACGTCGGCAGGATAACCGCTGGTCATTAAGGGTAACTGACTGGATTCCAAGAGATGGCAAACGCGGGAGGGGGAGACAGAAAATTAGGTGGGTAGATGAGATTAAGAAGTTTGCAGGTATAACGTGGCAGCAGAAAGCACAGGACCGGGTTGATTGGCGAAACATGGGAGAGGCCTTTGCCCTGCAGTGGGCGTAGACAGGCTGATGATGATGATGATGATGATGACTACGTGACGCCTACAGGCAAAAAAGAGTGTTCCACACTCGCCGTAATGGCAACAGGCGGCGCTGACTGACGCTCCCACGTTTAAGTAAAACATATATACCCTATAAAAAGTGGACGGGGAGATGACCGCCACCGTAGCTCAGTGGTAGAGCATCGGACGCGTTATTCGGAGGTCGCAGGTTCGGATCCTGCCGGTGGCAAGTTATCTTTTCGTCCACTTTCCTTTCTTCACATTTACATTACAATTACTTCTAATAGCTTCCCCTATACTTTCCTTGGCATCTTTGTCTGTTAGTTCTCATTAATACTGTGTTTAACAAAGCAAACGAGCCCTTAAGCTTACAATTCCTTCCTTCATTCATAACGAGGGTCTCGTTCTGGCTGACTTGATGCCTTCAGGTGGTATGCGAGGGATTACTAGTCAGCTGCCCTCTCGTAATAAGATCACGTACTACGTGACGCCTACAGGCAAAAAAGAGTGTTCCACACTCGCCGTAATGGCAACAGGCGGCGCTGACTGACGCTCCCACGTTTAAGTAAAACATATATACCCTATAAAAAGTGGACGGGGAGATGACCGCCACCGTAGCTCAGTGGTAGAGCATCGGACGCGTTATTCGAAGGTCGCAGGTTCGGATCCTGCCGGTGGCAAGTTATCTTTTCGTCCACTTTCCTTTCTTCACATTTACATTACAATTACTTCTAATAGCTTCCCCTATACTTTCCTTGGCATCTTTGTCTGTTAGTTCTCATTAATACTGTGTTTAACAAAGCAAACGAGCCCTTAAGCTTACAATTCCTTCCTTTATATATATATATATATATATATATATATATATTGCATATGAGGGCTTTTTGCTATACATCTCATCGTTCGCAGCACCTCCGGTGCACTGCGCCCCCTTACCACTGCCGGTGCAAATAAGAGACTTACGTAAAGCAGCCTAACAGTGTGAACGAGATTGTCTGCAACTCTGGAAACGAAGTACAATCTTTGGGACTATTTCGCAAAAGCTAGTGCACGTGTTCTCAGTAGCAGTGTGGTTTTACAGAAATTTCACATCTCGCTCTTAATTCTCGTGACACGGGTATTTACGGCAAAGGTCTCTACGGCTTAATCCCGAGCTCCCGGCTAGTCAACAATAGTTACTCCTTAGCAGTAAATGGCTCAGCTTGGGAGAGCAGAGCCCGTTAATCAGCGTGTTGCTGCGTCGCAAAATGGAAATTTGTGGCACTAAGCCGCTGTTTGCGAAGTGTTCTTGACGCTCATGCATTGCACAGCCGCAAGGGGTCAGCAATTAATGTTCGCACACAAAATGCCTTTTCAATAGTGAAAACGGCTTCTAAGAAAAATTAAAGAAAATCAGGGTGAATTGCAGCGGACTTAGCTAGTGCGAAAAACACTTCGGGGGGTTGGGGCGTGCAAGACGCCGTTTACTCGGACACTGGTTGAATTTTGAGTGTTTGCGCAAGCAGTCTGCTGAATGTGCAATAGGTGTTCAGGTTGACTTCAAAGTGCTCGATTGCGTCCTTGGACTGGTCGCTCAAGCATAGCTTGCTTGCGTAACTTGCTGTTCCGCTGAGTGATATCTGTAATAGGGGTGGTGTGCGTACGGTAATTGGAAGCTGTGTGCGACGCATTTATGTTTCGGTTTGGAACTCCAGCAGCCGAACGCATTTGGAAATCGGCGTACAGTAGCTACTGGCGTGTGTGTGTTTTTTTTTTTTTGCGAATGTATTCCCATTTCCTAACTGGTTCGGAAAAAAGTAGACCATTTAAAAGTGACTGACAGCATTTCAGGAACACCAGATGCAGCGTGTTCTTGAAAAAATGAAAGCGGAAGTAAATATATGTTTATTATAACGATATTATTTTATTTTCCATTTTTTTAGCTTTTTTATATTCTATAACTCGCAGTGTATTTACAGATATTTCGCTGTGTTCTCAACAACAGTTCTCTTGTCGGCAATGCCACCGCGAAAACAGCTGCGGGTGAGGATTCTGCATTGGTTTTAATTTCAACTTCTTTATCGTGTACTCCCATTAAAGCTTCCTCGGCACAGTATTTATTTGCGTTGTGGTCAAAATAGCATAGCCAAGAAATTTTTAGAGCACATGTGAAAGCCACACAGCATGCATTAGGTGCGAAGCAGCTCTTTGACTGGGCTGTGTAACGCTGTCTCTCCCTCCGTGCGTACGAACGCGCCGCAACGCGCTGCCCTCGCCGCAGGTGTTGGAGCGGTGCCAAGTAGGTCACGCCGCAGCTGCGCGTTGACGTCACGCTCCCCTCGCAGTGCGCGCTGACGTCACTCTCCCTCGCCTGCCGCGCGTTCGCCGGAGCGCCCGCTGCTGCCGCCTGACGCGCAACGACAAGACCTACGCCAGCCATCGCTTCAAACGAATATTCCAGCGCTCACCGCAGCACCCGCGTTAGCGCCGTTCAACCCGTGACGCCACCCGTGCGCAACGCTGCTGCTTCGCATCCCATCAGGGCCTTTGGGAAGATGCACCTCATTTTTGACCGTGGAGCTTTCAGATGAAACAGATTATGCTAGGAAACAGTGTCTTGCACCGACTAGCCAGCAACAAATTCTATTACAAACAGTGTCTGTTTAGTTTATCTGATCAGTTGGTGCGTGTGAGAAGACGTGTGAGGTAATTAGGACGGTACAAAAAAAAAACCGGACCGTGAAATTCACGTTTTCTATTTATGTAGTATATGTAGCACATGAACAAGGGTAATTGACAGTGAACATACATATTTTTCCTTCTGACTATTTCTCACTGAAAAAACTGTATTTTTCGGCGAAATACACCATAATCGTGCCTTATTTTATTTTATTTTTTGCAATATATATGCCCTATGGCATCGCGTGATACCAAGTCTATAACCAAAGTTTCACGCGCAATCTATAAGTCATGCTTCAGTTTTGCGCATTGGCAACATACCATGGCACGATTGGCGTTGCGGTCTATCAGTGAACCCTTATATTAAAACCGTTATCTAAACAAAGCTTCGATTTCTCTCTCTTGCGTGGATAGAAGTGCATGTACAGTCTGTTCACGGGCAGAGATGCAAAGATCCGAGCAATTGAAAGCAATGTAGTGCCTTGTTTTCAATGTCGCTGCGCTGCGTGAACCGAAAAGCCGATGTATCCTGTTGCATGAGAGCTTCCCTACATCAAACTTTGCGTAGGTTACTACAGAAACCAGTGTTCTACGAGGGGCGAATTCTTTGCGGCCAACTCTATGGCGTCTTTCCGCACGGAACGCAAAAATAAACGAGTTTCCCATATTACGTTCCGTTACCGCTAAAGTATATTTCGTCGCATCCTCAAGACGCGTTAGGACAGGGACGAAGTGCTCCAAGGGTCTGCTCAATGTCCGGCCAAGATGTGCATTCAACACGCGCGCGCGCCCAAAAGGAATATGGCGGTGAGATGTCACGTGATGCGAGTGTGCGAATGGCGAGAGGCAAATCGCGGAAAACAGATGAGATACACTGACAATTTTCGCGTCAATTTAGGTAGCAGCTCTGTTTCGTTTCCACGCGGCGGACAGTGAGCCACCGTTTGATCTGAGGGTTACCGTGCAAAAAGAAGTTTGTCTTCGGCCACGTTTCGCACTGAATTTTAGCGCGAGAGCGTTACTCGGTCAGGTTTGTTAAATCACGCAGTCGTCCGCAAAAGCCGTTAGTGGAAAACAAGTGACCTCTCTCACCGGAACTGACGCCGGCACCAACACCTGACAAAGGTACCACTTGCAGCCGCGGAGTGGCAGAGGGGAATTTCCATAGTAGAAGAGCAGCAACCGACTCGAAATGGTGCATTCAGACGACGGACCGAATCCGGATTTGTCGTGGACCCGGACGGCTAATCCGCGGATGATCCGCCTGCAGGCGCATCCACATGAAGGACGGTGCCCTACGAGAGAACAGCCGGATGCCGGATAACTCTCGACCGCAGCCTCTGCGCTGACGTGCGGCCGCTGCCAGACCGGTTTGAGAGTATTCAACATGGAGGCCGACAGAACGCGAAGCGCGCCGTGCTTTGACAAGCGTCGAGCATTGTCGAGGACTCTAATTTGTTTCGGTGAAAACGGTGTTGTTGGCGGAATGGCTGGATGGGAAGAAAAACCTGCTTTGCAGAGAGCTGCAGAAGACTGACATTGCTGCTGTCGCGCGTGGGGCGCGGCGTACGAAGGGAAGATACAGTGATGCGCCTATATAGGCAGTTTTTGTTCTTTTGCGGATAACAAGTACCGACAACGCACGTTGCACTGCTGCACATTATTACCGAAGTTTGGGCGTGTGGGTTAGACATCGGAGGGAACACAGCGCAAAAGAAGACGGGGACAAGGAAGGGCGACGCACACACAGCGCATTATGTTCCCTTCTCTTGGCTCGCATCGTGACCGTATAACCAGTGTTCAAATATGGGCCGTGTTCTGAGACTACCGCTATCGGCGACACGGCCACTTTGCCTGCCGGAAAATCTTGCATGTGCAATAATTAAAGCCACAACTTACCTACACTCCAACCCACCAATCAGCGCGAATTAAAAGTGATAGATATCGCAAAGGTGATTGCCTTGGAATACGGCCTCACAAATAACCTGAACTAAGCGCCAGCAGAGCTGAAATAAACTGTGAGGACAGCCGTCCTCGCAGCAGAACAAAAGTATACTGGTTGCCAGCCTGTTTGCCCTCTAAAGCTGCGGTGTTATTCCGCCGCCAGAATCCCGATGTGAAAAACAGGTTGGGCTCATCCGTCCGCGAGCCACGCGGACGAGACACGGCTGAGGAGAATCGCTGATGTGAGGTCACGTGATGCGCGGTCCGCGCTCCACATCGGGATTTGGTGCATCGTCTGATTTCCCCAAAAGGAGCGCGCCCTTGTCCGCCACAACAGCTGGCCTTCGACTTCTGTGGAGACAGTCGTGCAGGAGTATGCTTAGCAGGCCCGTAGCCAGGGGGGGGGGGGGGGGCTAGGGGCCCAAGTTTGCCCCCGAAATTCGGATGGAGAGGGGTGTTTTACGAAGAATAAATAATGAAAATAGGGGTTTTTCAAGGCCTTCGGCCGCACGTCCTCCGTTACGCATCGCATCGACACAGGCGCCCAACCACCACTGCGGCAACGTCCATATCGCGTATCTCCCACAGAACGCCATGTAATCAACGAGGAAGTCGACGAGATGCTTCGACGCGATGTTATTCGACCCTCTAACAGCCCCTGGGCATCTCCTGTCGTTCTCGTGGCGAAGAAGGACGGTTATGTGCGGTTCTGCGTGGACTACCGACACCTCAACAAGATCTTTCGTAAAGACGTGTATCCACTACCGCGAATAGACGACGCGATTGACGGCTTGCAAGGAGCAGAATTCTTTTCATCTCTCGATTTGCACTCAGGGTACTAGGAAGTACCAATGGCTGAAGACGCTCGACCAAAGACCGCCTTTGTCACGCCTGACGGCTTGTACGAATTCAACGTCATGCCGTTTGGTCTGTGCAATGCGCCCGCGAACCTTTGAGCGCATGATGGATACCGTTCTGCGCAACCTGAAATGGCACACGTGCCTGTACTACCTCGAAGACGTCGTCGTTTTCGCTCCGGACTTCTCCACGCATCTTCAACGCCTGCGGCATGTTTTGACGCACATGAGTGACGCCGGTCTGCAAGTGAACATGAAGAAGTGCTGATTTGCAGCACGGCAGCTGACAATACTCGGCTACGTCGTGTCCAAGAACGGAATCCAGCCAAGCTTCGGGCCATGACCGAGTTCCCCAAGCCGACGTCCGTCGAAGAACTGCGCAGTTTCGTAGGACTGTGTTCCTACTTTTGACGCTTCATTCGAAACTTCGCGAGTATCATATCGCCGCTGACGAAGCTCCTCGGAAGTAACGGGCCTATTCATTCGTGGTCGTCAAAGTGCGACGACGCTTTCGCAACGCTCCGTCCTTTGTTGACGTCGCCTCCCATACTACGCCACTACGGCCCCTACACAGGTACATACGGACGCCAGTGGTGTTGGCCTCGGCGCTGTCTTTGCGCAGCGTAAACCAGGGTTCCCGGAATATGTCGTGTCGTATGCAAGCCGTACGCTTACAAAAGCCGAGACCAATTACATCGTCACGGAGAAAGAATGCCTGGCAATCATCTGGGCCCTTACGAAGTTACGTTATGCAAAAAAAAGCCCTTCGAGCTATTTCCGATAAATCACATGACTTTCCTTCAGCATCTTTATTTCAGGTTCTCAAGGTACCGAAAATAATGGCTCTATTAAAATACCGCTTAGTACTTGCGTATAAAAATGAGAGGAAAAGAAATATCGCACACATCACTGGCATGGCTGACCTGTCACAGCATGAAGCTGCTTATTATTGGCGGGTACCACGTTCTCGTACCAACTACGGTTCCCAAATGTTGCGTACAAGAATACCTCGTCTTCTAAACGACCTGATTGTTGGTGGCATTGACTTTTCATCCTGTTCTCCTCGCGCAATTCTTGATTTTTTTTTCTTGTGTGTAACATCCCTTCATTTGTGTTATGCTGTTAAGTAACCAGTTTTCTTATGTTGTATCATATGTATAATTATACCATTGTAAATTTACAACCTGCTTGAGAAATTGTATTACCGCTCTGCTGCTCCTTTGTATATATATATATATATATATATATATATATATATATATATATATATATATATATATATATATATATATATATAGTATTTTTATGTGGGTTTTGAGGCTGGTCAAGCAGCCATTAGCTGCTTTTTTCCCCATTCGCCCTCTACAACACTGTTTCGGTTTTGTAGATAATAAAGCATACATGCATACATACATACATACCTTATTTGTATGGTCGCCCATTTGATCTCGTCACCGAACATCACGCACTGTGCTGGTTGTCGTTATTGAAGGATCCCTCAGGCAGTCTCGCCCATTGGGCGCTTCGCCTGTAAAACTACGACATCCGCGTGCTGTACCGCAACGGACGCCAGCATGCTGACGCCGACGCCCTGTCACGTTCTCCCTTGCCTGACGACAATGCCCACAGCTCAGCGTCTCACCTTGCCATTTCTTCCGTCGACATTCATACCATCGCTACCGTACAGCGCAAGGATCAATGGATTGCCTCACTGATAGACTTGCTGACTGATCCATCGGCAGCACCATCCACTTGCGCGTTGCGTCGTCAAGCCCACCATTTCGCCGTTCGCGACGATCTCCTCCTACGACGCAATTACAACGGTGACGGCCGCCAGTGGCTACTAGTCATACCCCGCAGTCTGCGCTCTGACACATGCGAGTCGTTCCACTCTGATCCGCAATGTGCACACTACGCGGTATCGAAGATTTATTACCGCATTCGCCAACCGTACTTGTGGCGAGGGATGTACCGCTACGTGCAGAAATTCGTGCGCTCCTGCATAGATTGTCAGCGCCGCAAAACTTCAACGCACCTGTCGCTGGCAGGTCTGCAACCTCTACCTTGCCCTGACGGACCGTTTGGGCGCGTTGGTATCGATTTGTATGGGCCACTTCCGCTAACGTCGGCTGGTAACCGCTGTGCCATCGTCGCTGTAGACCACCTCACGCGATACGCCGAAACCGCCGCCCTCCCCGCGGCTACAGCGCGCGATGTGGCCTCCTTCCTGCTTTAACGACTCATGTTGCGTCACGGTCTACCCCAGGAACTGCTCAGTGATCGAGGCCGTGTTTTCCTGTCCAAAGTCGTCGAAGCTATTCTCAAAGATTGCAACGTTGTTCACCGCAAAACTGCTGCTTACCACCCGCAGACGAATGGCCTCACCGAACGCTTCAACCGTACGCTCGGCGTCATGCTCTCCATGAACGTCGCCGCCGATCACACAAATTGGGATGCCATTCTGCCGTTCGTCACCTACGCCTATAATACCGCCCCTCAGGGCACTACTGGTTTTTCACCTTTCTTCTTATTATATGGAAGGCACCCGTCGCACACCATCGACACGATATTTCCATACAAGCCGGATCCATCTGAATGTGCGCCTATTTCTGACACAGCCAGGCTTGCTGAAGAGTGTCGAGAGATTGCAAAGACCTTTACTACACATGATCAAGAGCGGTAGAAGAGAATTCGCGCTGACACCAGCACTTCTGCGCCCACGTTCCTCCCTCGAGCGCTCGTATGGCTCTCGATCCCTACCACTGCAACTGGCCTCTCTTCAAAACTACTGCCCAAATACGAAGTCCCCTACCATGTCGTCGAACGCACTTTCCCTGTAAACTACCTGACTGAACCCATCGAACCATCTTCGGACATGCGCCGTCGAGGGCGCGTCATTGTCAACGTGGAGCGCCTCAAGGTCTACCATGACCCGCTCATAGTAACCAGCCGTTAGGTCGCCAGGCGGCTCCCTTTTCGTACCTGGGGTAATTGTAGCGAAGCTACAGTGGGTCGTCCAACACATATATATATATATATATATATATATATATATATATATATATATATATATATATATATATATATATATATATATACATATATATATTGTAGCGAAGCTTTGGAACTATACAGTCGGTCGTCCTCTCCTGCGCCTTCTAGTGGGCCGCCCCCTTCGAAGAGAAAGACCAGCTCGTGCTCAGAGTCGGTCCCCGCCTTGACTGTCGCTGTCGTGCATCGCCGCCGAGTGCCCGCAAATAAACGTCTTAACAATATATCTATCAGTCAGTCAGTCAGACGAACTTTATTGAAGTTCTGAGCCGCCAAAATTATGTAGCGTTCTTGTGATGTAATGTTTCTAGATATGATTTCCTGCTGACTCCTAGGTTTCTGTTTGATTGTCGCGAGGGTCATGTTCTTTGCTGCTCTCGTGCCGTGTATATATGTACGTAGAGTTTCTTCAATAAAAACAGTTGGAAGTTAGTGCCAGTCCCGTGCTCTTTTTCTGTCCGTGTATTGCTTTGCGCTACAATTTTCTCCTTCAGAAGTAATGAACCAACTAGCCCAAGAACACGTTTTGCTAAGTCTTTATGGTCTCTTGTGTATCTTCGCAGCGTCCTTCTTGCGGCGATCCCCAGAACATGTGCGCTTTGCGCGTGTTGCGTTCGTAACTTTATTCCGATCGCTAAACAATACACTGAATTCATAATGTTGCCGCAGAGTTGCCTTCTTTGAGAAGAGCTATAAAGTGGGCTAGTTGGCGTTGGTTCATCCTCAAAAGTGAGCTTTGTTAACGCGGACACGGAACGAAAAAAATATGGTACAGTACAGTACACAACCTACACATATAGTACAGCACAGTACACAACGCTCCTTGCGTTGTGTACTGTATTTATTTTTCGTCCTGTGTATGTGCTAACAAACGGCACTTTTGAAGATGAATTGCCTTCTTTGCTCTTATTTTACCAGTAAGCTGTGATCGCTTGAGACCTCCATGGCCCGGTCACTCGTACAGGTACGTGAAGCAGTCCTACAACGAAAAACACATCTCTCAACTCTCAGAATAGCATTTTTTTTTATTTTGATGCTCAAAGACATGACTCGAGCGACCACAAATATAGATTAAGCCCAGGAAATTATCACTTGTGAGGGCTTAAATAAACGCTTACGTGACGTTTACACTGGATCGGCAATTTACTTTTAATTTGATACCACAATATATGACTGCATCCGCGTGCCCACGGCGCTGTTTTGATATCACTGTAGCCACCGCTGCCAGCGTCGAGCTTGCTCACGTAAATGTGGCATTCTTACCTTCTTCTTAATGCATCATAAAAACAGCAAGATAGCGCGAACTGGACACGGGTATGGAAAGCGCCATGTTAGTGTTGTGTCTCAACTATGTCTTTGTGCAGTTCGCACATCGTAGTAGACGGCCTATAGATTTGCTAACCTCGCCGCTTTGGTGCTGCGCGTCGTGTAGCCATGATGTGACACTTATTCCTGTAGTCACTCGGAAGTTTTCCACCACTTGGCAAGGTTGTTCGTAATCGTGAAGTGCGCCGTGTAAATTTTGTAAAATTAAATCACTTTGAACGCTATCGTACAATTGACGGTTGTTATCAGCGTCGCGAATAAACGGCTTTTCACATAAAATAATAATGCCATTATAGAATATTTTGCTTTATTACACTCCGAGCCTACAAATCCAATATATAAAATTGCAATGCGTGGATATGAAATGATGTTTACAAAGAATTTGCAAAAGTGAGACTTGAGGAGGCGCTTAGGCAACACAGTGGAAATCATAGCATATAATATTACGTTCGTAGGATAGGATTACGATATTTATCATTGTTGCCGACTCGCTGAGTGATAAATTCAATGCGTTCACTTCAACTGGCAAAAATGTTACCCAATTTTCATGAATACTGACACCAATAACTAGATGTGGGCATTTTTTTTCTTTAATGGAACTAATGAAACAAGTACGAGGTAGCGGTTACCAAGAAACTCTTCCAGATTCCAATGTTTTCATATAGGAGTCTTCACCTAAAGCCTCCATTAATTTTTTTTTCATTTATCTGTTCACTTGCAATTTTATCCCAGACTCTTAGCAGTATCGCACGTTTCTCTACATCGCACTATGTATTTAGGTAATCCTGTCGCGCTGTCATTCAAACGCTTTTTTTTTCTTGAAAGCAAATATCCCTACCCTACTGCGATCTTCGCATATTTTTATACCACACTTTCTGTTATGCGCCTGCTTCATATATCGGACGCTCTTTTCTTTTAATCATAACTATATCTTTCCCATAGTAATGATGTTAAACTCGGTTTTCCTTAACTCACCCCTGACGTTCTTATGTGAATGAATACCTATAACCTACATCATAACCTATAACAAGATGCTTGCGTAGTTTTAGTTGGTATTACATGTTTGATATGAAAAAAAAATTACAGCGCAAGAGAAAAGGCACTGGAAGAAAGAAGGGGCATGTTCCACACATAGATAGGTTCATTACAAAAGAAGCAGTTACGATAACAAGCCTGTCATATCGCCAAGCGTTATATGAGAGCACACTCTTCGCCGATAGCTAAAATTTGTCTTTCGCAGACTTGCTTTCAGAGGTATGGGCGGGCAACCCATTGTCACTGTAAGTTGATCATTGGTTCAATAAAAACTGCGAGTGCCTATTCTACAGTAACCGAAGCCAATTGGACAGCACCAGTCGCTTATGGTAAAATAACTGAACGACACAGCGTCATGCTGCTAATACGCCGCACGTGTTGGTTTAACCTACTTTCCACATAGTCACACATTCCAGTCATGCACTATTATACTTTTAGTGAGTCAAACATGCATGAGCCTCTTATTGAAAAATTACGTTTTAGAACTGCGTTTTCAAATTTCACATTCCAGGTTTCGCAAGAAACACGCCCGGGCAAGTTAACTTAAACAGAACTCTTTGTACGTACAGAAAATTGTAGCATCGACTTGCCCTGCTTTATCCCGTTTCGCAGTAGCTGAAAAAAAGGAAGCAACGGAAGTGCAACACTCTTACACTACTGTACATTTAGTGCGCCAAGCATCACTACACTTTCACACAATTGTGATAAAATAACGTCATATCATTAGAATATACGGACTACATTAACGCCAGCGACTTTAACCATACGGGCATAAGGCTTTTCCCACGCCCTCTCAGTTGTTCGCGGGGCCGATCTGAAACACAAGAAGAGAAGCACGGGTGGAGCATGCAAACGTTTGCTTAGTCATATGTTATTTTCTTAGTGACACCAGAAGAATTTCGTAGCTTATTGCGAATCAAAATTTCGTACTTCCGATTTCTTCTCAATGATCGATTATTTTGCATAGAATTGTATTATTCTTATCTTTATTGCTGTATCAACTATTTATTCTTCAATTTTTGTTTATACCCCAGGCGAACAATATATTCCTCAACGTTCGTCTCAATACAAAATTTTTTAAGAGGGCACATTTTTGGGCAAGTTGGTGGTTCATTATGTGACACCAGCGCAACACAAGGAACAAGGGACAAGGAAGAACACAAACGAGCGCTGAACTTTCAACTGAAGTTTATCTCCGAAACGGGACAGAGTATATAGAAAAAAAAACGACACGTGAACATAAAAGATTGCAAAGCACTTTTTGCAAAAAAACAAAACCTAAACAGTGTTAACAGCCCACCTCACCTGCGGCGGTCATGCGCACGAGACAAATATCCAACTTCTTTCTCCGTCAAAGCAATGGACGGGACACTCACGCAATTATCGCCAAGTCTCGCGATCTCTGCTTCCTCTATAATTTCCCACGTTAATTAGAGAGCCACATCGCCCCCACCACTCGGCACCTCTCCAAAAGGGGTTTGCACTCACCAGTGTCACAAGTGCTGCAATGAAGGGCTAAGTGCCCGCTGTTCAGTTGGCGAACATTGTTGGTCAAAAAAACAGTATGTTGGTCAAACTGGCCGATGCGTGAACGATCGGCTGCGCGAACACAGCAACAATGTTCACCAAATGAACAGCGGGCACTTAGCCCTTCATTGCAGCACTTGTGACACTGGTGAGTGCAAACCCCTTTTTTGGAGAGGTGCCGAGTGGTGGGGGCGAGTGGCTCTCAATTAACGTGGGAAATTATAGAGGCAGCAGAGATCGCGAGATAATTGCGTGAGTGTCCCGTCCATTGCTTTGACGGAGAAAGAAGTTGGATATTTGTCTCGTGCGCATGACCGCCGCAGGTGAGGTGGGCTGTTAACACTGTTTAGGTTTTGTTTTTTTGCAAAAAGTGCTTTGCAATCTTTTATGTTCACGTGTCGTTTTTTTTTTCTATATACTCTGTCCCGTTTCGGAGATAAACTTCAGTTGAAAGTTCAGCGCTCGTTTGTGTTCTTCCTTGTCCCTTGTTCTTGTGTTGCGCTGGTGTCACATAACAAAATTTTTCCCCTTTCATTAACCGCCGGATTCATAGCCCAATATTCC